>CM024628.1:3240434-3300030 GCA_014182585.1 Eucalyptus coolabah | reverse complement strand
ATCGTTCCTGGGTTAATGTTGCGAAGTCTACCACTAAAGGGTATGACCTTACCTTTGTGCCCCTGATTATTATTGACAACAAACCTATTGTGAACTTATTTGATGAAATTTTAGAAGCAATTGACTTGAAATGGCATGAATGCATCGTCGGTTACTATGTGGGGGAAGAGGCTTCCTTTCAAGCTCATCGAAGCAGCCTAAAAACATGCTTGGGGACCTCAACTTGCTGAAGCATTGGCAAATGATGAAGGGTTCTACTTCTTTCATGTTCCTGATCGTGAATTCCACAAGAAAATCCTTGATGAGGGGCCTTTAACAGTAGCCAGGGTCCCTCTTATCCTAGAGCAATGGCATCATCTTCTGGAGCTAAAGAAGGACCACCAGTCCTCTGTCCCAATCTGGGTTAGACTGAAGAACATTCCTTACGCTCTTTGGTGTGCTCCGGGATTAGTGTTGTGGCAAGCGCGATTGGAAAATTGTTGTTTGTTGATCTTCAAATGGAGCAAATGAAGATGATTTCTTTCGCCAGAGTGTATGTGGAGATAACTTCTAAGCAATCTCGATGTGACGTGGTGGATATTATCTTAAGTGGGGAAACTCGCACCGTTGCTATAGAATATGAATGGAGGCCAATTTCCTGCCCAAGTTGTGGCACTTTTGGCCACAAATGTGCGGCTCAAGCAAATCCCTCTAGCCTTGTCGAGGCCCCTTAGCATGCACCAACTTGTGCTGTCCCTGCTACCCAAGGCCCTATACTTGCCCCTGCACTAGAAACGTCCTTGATTCCAAGTGCCCCAGAGGAAGGATGGAAATAGGTCCGGCCAAAAAGAAGAAGCAATCTTTGTTGCCAAACGGCGAGAACCAATTCAATCCGTGAAGCTAAGGGAAGCAACTCCAAATCAAGCTAAGAAGCCAAATAACTCTACACCGGTGATTGCAATGCAACCTCTTGCATCTCGGACGGCCTAGAAGGAACAAAAAATGTAACCAAAGCATAGTGATGTCTTGGTACATTCCTCTTCTGCCATTAAGCTTGACCCCAGTCCCGTCATCTAGTTTGGAGGAAGAATCAGAGGATGCTGCAAGCGATGTGGGTAGCTCGAATGAGGATGACCACATCTCGGATAACTCTTTTGCTCCACAGGATGTAACTCCTCTGGAAGTTAATCCTGCCATTTTAATGCCTGCTTCCCAACAGGATAAGATCTTGCAGGCTCCCTACCCGGATCCAACTCATTCTACTCAACCTAAGCCGGGCCAATCGATGGCATGTGGGAAGACGCCGGTAACCCTCTTGTCCATCTCTCTCTATATATAAATATGCATATAGGAGTATGGAATATTAGGAGTCTTGTCAATCCCATTAAACAAGCTGAAGTTAGAAACCTTGTTAGCACTAATAGTCTTTGTTGTGGTTTACTGGAAACCAAAATCCTAGCATCCCTCTTCCCATCCATTATAGCGGGACTTTTGACAAACTGGAACTAGTGTACTAATTATGTTTACTCCATTAGAAGGAGAATTTGGGTAGAGTGGAATCCATCCCTCGTGAATTTTGTTATGTCTTCTTGGCTCAAGCAATCCACGGCAAGCTTAAGTTCCTAAGTACAGGTTATGAATTCTACCGAACTGTTATTTATGCGGAGCACACCTTCATATCTCGACGCCCATTATGGGCGAAGCTTATTCATACTAGTACTAGCCTGCTGGATTTTCCTTGGTTAGTGGCGATGGATTTCAATGCTATTCGGGACTCTTTTGACCGTATAGGTAGTTCAAATACATGGCTCCCTTCTTATGATGAGTTTGGGCAATGCATTGCCCGGGGGAGAACTAGAAGACGTAAGATATGTAGGTCATCGCTTCAGTTGGTCTTCTTCATCGGGCGCTAAACGGAAGCCAAGGAAGATTGATAGGGTGCTTGTAAATACGAGATGGTGCCATGACTTCTCATTCTCAGAAGCCTCCTTCCTTGCTTCGGGCATCTTCAATCATACTCCCATGGTCATCATAGTCATCGTCCCTTTTATCTATAGAAAACCCTTCAAGTTCTTTAACCTTTGGATGATGCACCCGATCTTTCACACAATTGTTGCTCAAGTGTGGGAAAACCCGAGGGTAGGAAAACCCATGTTTAAGCTGTGTTGTAAAGTAAGAACCCTTAAAGGCCGCCTCAAGCAGCTTAACAAGGATTCTTTCTCTGATATTTCTACTAGAACAACAAATGCAATGAATGACCTCCGAATCACCCAAGATGCCCTCTAGCAGGACCTCGAACAACTTCTTGCTTGCGGAACTAGAAAGGAATCATCTTAAGACCTTCTCTGGTCTTCAACTATAGGAGGAATCGTTTTACAAATAGAAATCTAGTGTCCGGTGGATTAAGGAAGGTCATCAAAACACCAAGTTCTTTTACCATTTTGTCAACAAAATACATTTGAGGAACATAATTATTTCAGTTATGGATACTTTTGATAATCTAGTGATCGATCCTGGTATGGTGTAACAATTATTCATATCCCACTTTCAGGACCTCCTGGTGCCTATAGATCTTCCTTCTCAGCCTACCTTGCAGGAGATTCAGGTGATACTATAGCACTCCTTGAATGTGGAATTGGTACGAATCCTCTCTTGTCCTGTGATTGAGCTAGAAATTCATGATACTTTATTCTCTCTAACTGTTGGCAAGGCTCCTGGATCGAATGAGTTTAATGTTGAGTTTTTTAAATGCAACTGGGATGTCGTAGGATCATCGCTCATAGTTGCGGTCAAGGACTTTTTTATCTCTGAGAAATTGTTGCGCTAGATAAACAACACAATTATAGCCTTAGTGCCTAAAATTCCCAATACGTCTGTAATTTCTGATTATAGACCCATTGCTTGCTACAACACGATCTACAAGTGCATCACCAAGATTCTAGCTAATAGATTGGTGGCCATCCTTCAAACCATCATTAGTTCACCTCAAAATGCTTTTCTTAAAGGTCGTTGAATTAGCAACAACATCTTGCTGGCTCAAGAACTTTTTAGTGGCTTTCACCATGACCTATATTTGACAAAATGTGCTATCAAAGTAGATTTTCAGAAAGCTTACAATACTATTGATTGGGATTTCTTAGAACTAACTCTTCATGCTTATGGCTTTCCCAATCAATTGGTCGGGCTTATTATGACTTGTGTCCGTACCCCTAAGTTCTCCATATCCATTAATGGGGAGCTTCACGGATTCTTCTCCAATGGCCATGGATTACGCCAAGGGGACCCCATGTCTCCTTACCTCTTCACCTTGGCTATAGAGGTATTCTCGGGGATCCTACACCTTCAATCCAGACAACCGGGATTCAAGTACTTCTAGATGTGCAAATCAAATTGCTTATCCCATTTATTTCTTCACAGACAATGTTTTCCTATTCAATGAAGCAAATATGGGCTATGTATCTCTCCTCAAGGACGGCCTAAAAACCTTCTGTTCTTGGAGTAGATTGAGACCCAATATGAACAAGAGCGGAGTTTTCCTTGTAGGTGGAATGGATATATCTCAAACCCAAATTCTTCATGCCCTCGGATTCCAAGAAGGTATCCTACTGGTCTGTTACCTGGGAGTCCCTATCATCACTTCACAACTTGGTAGATCAAACTGTAACTCCCTTGTCAACCTTATAACAGCAAGAGCGCAATTGTGGGAATAGCGTTTCCACTCATTCGTGAGCCCCCTACAGCTTATTAGGTCAGTCCTCCATTCAATACAAGTCTATTGGGCTAGTATTTTCATGTTACCTAGACCTATGTTGGACCGAATTGAACAAATACTTAAACAATTTCTCTAGAAAGGCTCGGGCCTTAGGAGCGGGGGTGCAAAAGTAACATGGGAAGATGTTTGCCTCCCAAAAAAAGGAGGACGTGGTATACGTAGACTTCACGATTGCAATATGATGGGTATGCTTAAACATATTCGGATCATTTTGATGGACAAAGAATCCCTATAGTGTAATTGGATTCATACTACTTACTTAAAAAAGAACAATTTCTAGGTAGTCACTCACCAACTTTCTGCTCCTGGGCTTGGAGGAAGCTACTTGATCTCAAGAGGGATTTCCAGCAGTCCTTTAAATGGCGTGTGGGCAGTGGCCTCTTGGTGTCTCTATGGTTTGACCTTTGGCACCCTTGAGGACCTCTAAATATGTTCTTCATGGACACCTACATCTATCGCTCGGGTTTATCCAGGCAGGCTACAATTGTGGATTTATTCTCCACACCAGACCAAACTACTAAGTTCATCCTAGAATCGTGGACACATCCCCTCCCAATAATCTCACAAAACCTTGACCAATTAATTTGGCTGGAGCACTCATCAGGTTCTTTCTCAATTGCATCAGCTTGGGAAGCCATTCGACAAAAGAAAAGCTTGGTCCCATGGCTCTCATTTTTCTGGAACAGAACATTCACCCCCACAGTACCAATTCCACCTCTGGCTTATCACCATGAATTGGCTACCTACCCAAGTTCTATTACTCTCTTATGGTAGGATTGTGGATGTTTCTGTGCTTTCTACAAATCTAGACCGGACTCAATTGATTGTCTCTTTTTCGGATGTCATATTATTGCTGGCCTTGTTATGTTTTGGGCTGCAAGATGCAACCTTCCATGGAAAAACAGGTTGTGGATGGACAACTTACATTAGGTCATCAAATTTCTTTCAAGCAATAACTTCTTTCAATGTATTGCTCGGTTTTCTTTTGGAGCCCTATGTCACTTAATTTGGAAGACGAGGAACAACATCCTATTCCGGAGCCAAGCCACGTTCGTGCCTGCATTGAAAAAACATCTTGTGAAAGTCGTGAAGGACAAGGCCTGGCCTTCAGCCATGTTGTGGACATGCCAAGGAACAGGAGGATTCGATGAAGTTGGGGACTTGATCCCTCTATTTTCTCTTATGAGGTGTCTGAATTTTCCCTATAAATTCTGCTTTGAGGGTTGCCACTATTGTTTTCCCCTTTTTTCCTTTTTTTTTTCGTCACCCTTCTACTCTTAATGACATGTTTCTCACCATGAGTGCAAGTTTTGTTGGTGCCGAGACTACCCGCTATTGTAAAGCTCTTTTTGATTAAAAGTCAATACATATCTTACTTTACCAAAAAAAAAAAAAAAAACTATGCAGTGGCAATGCTTTTGGAACATAACCTACATACTTGGCCTAATCCTCAACCCATATAGCTTGACTGTCTTGGTGATATTCAAGTTGCTTTAACAACAACCGATATTTCCAGAAGATTTTGCTTATGTGAGTGGACTCTAGTTGATTGTATGTTTCAGACTAGACATGTGACAAAATATGTAGAAATAGCTAGTCCTAGAATTTTGGACCACATCGTGGTTGCCATTTTGTATATGGAAGTTGGTACCTTTAACATTTATTTTGTTGTATTAGCATCTCATTTTCGGTCTTCTAGAGTTAGTCATTGCATTCTTTCATTGTCATTGAAGTGATTTGAGTCCAACTAAGCAATTAAAGTTTTCTCTACTGTTGACACTTAAATTTCGTATAAAAAAAGGGTTTATTTTTACCCGAAAAAATAGAATTAAAGTCGCATAACATATAGTTTACTTTATTCCATTTGCATTGGACCGACGATAGATCTCCTATTAATTCTTTTCAATATTCAATGATATGATAAGAGATTTTTCATATATTCAGGAAATATACACCGAGGGACATATTTTTTGGCAGAAAGGAAGGTTTCGGAGTGAATATTAAAAAATGGATAAAAAAGAATATCGATTTTCATGTGTATTAAAAAAGGAAATAAAATATTCCACGAAGATCAAATTCTTTGCCTATAAAAGGAGCCGCGTATGGAGAGATGAGGGGCTTTTCCTTCGTTCTTTGAGGTAAAAAATTCAAAGGGAAAAGAATTCTTTTCATTTTTTTGGGGAGGGGTCAAGTCAAAAGGGCTGGTGTACTTTTACTAAAGAAGGACAGAGGGAAGTGTTGTGAGAGAGACGTGAGGTTGAAAAACAAAGGACATTGTTCTTCTTCTTCATGAGTGCCTTCCACCAGCCACCACAGCCCGTTCGCCTTGCTCATAGCACTCCGCCAGCCACCGCCGCGCCCTGTCTCACCTGCAGCCAGTGTGACATCCTGATTTTCAGGCTTTGATTTTGATTGGTTAAATTGGGCATTTCATCGACGCGATTATAGTGTTTTTCTCTGAGTTGGCCACTCACAAGATAACTAGACTAGTTGGGTAGGCTATTAAGGACTTTAAGGCAGATAGGCTTGGGAATTCAACCAGGAATCGACTTCTTGACTGTGCTCATCTTTATGGATCATTGCGGCACAGTATAAAATTGATTTGAAATCAAAGATAGGCTGATTCAACAGAGATGTGTGGCCAATCTTGGGTGGCACTACTAAATTGGGAAATTCTTGTTGACCAAGACTAGATTGATTTTCTTATTGTTTTGGTACCATGTGTTCATATTTGAATCCTTGAGATTTTCACGACAACCAAGAGTCGCCAATGTGTTGAGTGGGTTCATCATGGCTTGAAGAAAATCGACCAATGGTCATTTGTCTTAAAAAGTTCTTAAAACTATTCGGTAGCCTAGGTCATGCTAAAAAACGCATCCAAGTGAAATCGACCAATCTAAGTTCGATTTTAGAAATTGAAGATTCTATCTTGTCATAATAAATTTTAGAAACGTCGACTCAATCTCGGAAGATTTTTCGACAACCAAGAATTTTTGGGAAAAAGTTGAGGTAGGACCGTTTTTATTGTGAAATTGGGATGCAAGTGGGCTACATTGGTAAGGAAAAATACCAATTTGTTTGATGAGGTGTTGAATAAATTAATGGCAGTCAATTTGATTTGATTCAAGTGGGATTAAGGTCCAATTAGAGGGAAAAACCTAGCAAAATTCGTATGCCACATATACCCCACACCTTAACCTACCTAAATACTTCTAGAAGGGGGCATAATTGTCTAAAAAGGGTGGGTGGATGACAGCTAGTGTGGCCCACAAGTGGATGACCTAACAGAGAGAGAGAGTGAGAGAAAAAAAGGAGAAACCGGTTCCCCTTTCTTCTCTCCCGTCGCCTCTCTTCCCCATCTCCCTCTTCGGTTTTGCTTGACTCCATGGAAGCCAAAGACCGGTGAAGACGGAGCTACTATCGCCGCCTCTCGCCGCTGTCGTCGCCCACCGAAGCCGAACTTGCCGCCGCTACTCTGCGATCATTGGCGCGCCCTCCACCCCCCCTCTCTCCTTCCTTTGGTTTGAGCAAACCCGAATAGTAGAAGCAGAAGGAGCGATTGGCGATGCTCGAAGGAGCTGTAGCCACGTCGGAGCTGCCGTCGAGGCTAGAGTGTCACCTCATCGCCGTTCGCCTCACGCGCGCCCGTTGTGTGCCATTTGCCCCCTATTCGATCGAGTTGCCATTTAGCTCCTATTCCGCCTCGTTCGGTCCTATTCGGCCACCTCGGGTTGTTGCCCAACCACCACCGGCCACCGTTCGACCTCACCGGAGCCCCACTCGCCCTCCACTAGCCTTGCCTCGCCATCTAAGCCCCAGATCCGCCCCAACCAGCAGCGAATCGAGGGTTGTAGAAATGGGTATGACAGCAGGGTTTTGGCCCATTTTGGCAGTCTTCCCGAGCTCGAATGCTCGGCCCGCTTTGAGGAAAGTCGATCCTCGCGTCGATCCCTTCGTTTTGAGTGAGTTTTGCTCACTAATGCCTTCTTAGTTTGCTAATTATACTTAAAGGTTGATTAGTGTTAGTTAAGTGTAATTAGGTGGTTAGATTAGGATGAATTAGCGGTTATTAGTTGACCGCATAGCATATTAGTTAGGTGGTTAGTGTATTTAGATAGAGAATTGCCTATAGTATTTATTGGATGCTTCTTGGGATTTTTCCCGACCTTTATTGAGTGTTAATTAGGCAATTCGAGCCTAAAAGAAATTTTTAGGAATTAAATATTAATTTTCAAAATTAATTATTCAATTATTTATTTTCAGAAATTCAACCGGGATGGCAGTGATCGAATGTCATGCTGATTGTCGTGGAGCAGTCCATTTATTTATTTGAGCTTTAATTCATGTCGAATTGATTTAATGGTGCATTTGAAGTTATGTTCTTAAATAATGCAATTTTGGCTATGTGATTGAGGATTGGTCGAGTATCGGTTGTTAGTATCGAAAGTGAGTTGGTAAATCACATGGAGAATGCACATGGCACAGTGAACTAGAATGTCACCTAGGAAGGACACGTGGCTCAGTGATTGGATATGTCACCTTGGCGAAAAGGTAGCCTTAGAGAATGCACGTGGCTCGGAGACTCGATATGTCTTCTTGGAGAATGCACGTGGCTCAGTGATAGAGTATAGCATCGTAAAAAGGGTTGGGTGGGATCGTAAATCCATCAGATATTTAAAGGGTCGGGTGGGACCATAAATCCATCAGATCTTGAAAGGGTCGGGTGAGACCGTAAAGCCATCGAATCTTGAAAGGATCAGGTGGGACCATAAAGCCACTAAAACTAAGAAAGTTGCTTGGTGGGGCCGTGATTACCACCTATAAATAAGTTGTGTCCTATGGACCGTAATTCATAATTGGTAATTGAGTTGGAATAGTTGAAATGATCGGAAATGGTTTTGATGATATGTAATCTACTAGGTCAATTGATCGATAATTCGATCTGAGTGTGATTTGATGTGATTCATTACTTTGATATGATGTTGTGAATTGATTGATTGAATGGGAATGACCGTGAGTGGTCTTGTTGGTGTGTAATCAACTAGGTCGATTTGATCGATGCTTCGATATGTGATGTGATTGCTTGGGTGCCTATTTGATCTGTGCTAATATGCGAGTAGAATTTGAGGCTAAGGTAAGTCCTCTGACTCATGTTATGCATAAGCAGCCCTAAGGTTTATTAGTTTACTAATCGGATCTTAGAGGGTAGAACTTGCTGAGACATAATCTCATCCTAGTTATGGGATAATATTTCAGGCCCCTAGATTTCCCAAAGACGAGCTGGCATTTGAAGCCGAGGATGAGCGAGAAGAAGAAGATGAAGAGTTTGAAGAAAATGAGCCTAGTGGTGAAAGATCTTAGGAGGATCGGGATGATGATCCCGGGCATGATCCAATTGAGGACCGAGATCCTATGCTCTTTTGTGAACCCTGTGCATGTGTGGTTATGAATTTCAATATGAAAAATATGGCATGCTTTTCTATCCCATTGTTTTATTGTCTGGGAATTTATAACTACTTCCGCATGTACATATATAAATGAAAGGGTCAGCGATACATAGTCCTAGAATATCGCATTTTAAAATTGACCAAAGGTAAGGGATGTACATGTGCTTGAAAATTGGGGCGTGACAGCCCGTGCCGGCCCATAACCCGCCTGCTGCTTGTGACCCCGTCTGCCTCGTTGCACGCCTGATGTCCCCTCGCCGACGTCTACAATGCTCTCTGCTGGGCTCCGCTTGCCATCCATCGATGCTCGCCACTGCTGCAACCCAACACTAGAAGACACCGCTCCTTCACCACACAGTATCACGCCCCCTGCTCTAAATGGCATGTATAATTATGGGGTAATTTTACTTTCGAAATTTAATTAAAAAATTAAAAGAAAACATAAAAATTATCATGTACATGTCATATAGAATTAGGTCATCGATTGCACGTCATCTAAATGTATATATGTTAGAATACCTACATTAATATTGTCTTATCATTAGATTAGGTCATTTAATAAATGTCGCGTGACATATAGGTTGCATGTTGGGTTGCATGTTGCATGTCACTTTAGTTTAAATTTTTGTACGTTATTACATTGCATTGCACATAGTTTTCTAGACTTCATTTAAATAAGAGAAAAGCTTGAAAAAATTAAATGATTGCATGTTAATTAGAAATTATATCTAGACTGTTGATGTGAATTCTGATCTAATAGTGTAGATGCTTTCGTTTCTACGAGGTAAGTCTCGTAATTTATTTATTGCTTTTTTGGGTGTTAAATTTGTGGTTAGCACTCACATAATCACCTCACATGTTAAGGAAATAAATTAAAATCAATTCAAGATGCCTGCAAAGATTTTTATTAAAATTAAAAAACAAATGGTATTGAAAGGGCATTAGAAAAATTTAGTATAATCAAGTCCCCGTACCCAAAGTCTCTGGTTCCTAGGAGTAAAATAACTCTCCCATTTTTTTTACTTAGGTGTCTAATCGACCTATCATAAACTAATTAGTAGCAACTCCTAGCTAATAATCTCTTATATGTTAAATACTTGAACCTAAGTTGCAAATTGGTATGGGCTTGAGAGAGTTCGAGCTAAGTTTAGGCTTAGTAATCTATTAGCCAAACCCTAAGTGGTTCACCCGAGATTAGGTCGATATAGCTTGGCGACTCCACGAGGACTTGAGTTGAAACTCTTAGTGGACTTAGGCTAATTTTTCTTTAGAAAAAATATTTTTGTTTGGCAGCGAGAATCCCAGGTATGTCCATAACATTTAAGGTGTTAAATGTTCTTGTAGGATGGGAGATATAAGGAGAAGTGTTTGCTAACCTTTGTTTTGCAGGGAGGTGTATGAATGTATGGTTTACTTTCATATATAAAGTTTTGCTTGATTGAAATTGTTGGGCATGCCTTACGTTTAGCACTACACTATCGCACACACAACTTGCCGCCAGACCTAAGCCACACTAGGATACTTAGGATTGTATTGAGTTGGATACAACTTCGACTGCAAGGCCGTGTAGTAGAGGTTGCCCAACTCAATCCTGAAAGCTTCTTTCTTGGTGTCAAGAATGTTTACCTTTGCCCGCAAGGCTGTGCCGCATGAGGTTATCATTCTTGATTGAGCTGGAGTTAAGAGGACTTGATTTAGGATGCAAGGCTGTAACTAGTCATCCCACCCTATTAACTCCACCTTACCTAGCCTTCCTAGTTAAAAATTGAACTCCACATTTCATGTGCTTGTCTATATGGTTGCTTTAATCGCCTGGTAAAGTAAGTTCTCTACCATTTACTCCTGCAAGTTACTTACGTTATTATGTCTTTGGTTAGTTGATGACAATTAAGTTGGTCAAGTCCTAGTCTATAAACAATGGGAAAATCCAACATTTGATTCGTGCCTGCACCAAAGGTTGAATTCAAATTATGGTGGGATTGTCTAGGCCACCATGGCCAAAGTTATGTGGAAAGCAGACTTGGTCACCTTCTTCCCCTCCTTGACATCAATGTCCAAAGCAACATCATGCAAACACTTGCTTGTTTTTGGTGCCCCTAAGCATCAATGTTCATATTTGGTTAGCATGAGTTGACCCTGACTTTGGAAGAATACAACATCGCCATAGGAAAACCTTTGGATAAATCCACCCCTTCGATCGAACCTGGGAATCAATTTTGTCGACTTTCTTAGGATGGATAAGAGTCGATAAAAAGAGTGTTAAAAAATAATTGTCATGCGTGTCCTTTTTCTTTCCTAGATTAGAGTTTTGTTAATGCTAACACTCTTTCGAAAAGTAATATCTTCCTTCTCGCCTTCTTCGGATTTATTGTTTTTCCTCTTCGTTAAGGCCCCATTAATCCTTCGTCGCATGGGTAGTCAAACAAGCATGTGCTGGAATTAATTTTGTCAACACTATTCTAGTTGAAACATTTCTATCACTCACCCGATTTAAGGAATATGAAGATAAAATCTTTCATGCACCAATCGAACTTTTACAAATCTGATTCTTTTCTCAAATGAGTAGAATTGATATTTGCATGAAAATTATTAACATCACCGAGTCCCATCATCCCATTGAGGTATCAAAAAATCATCAAGATAGAACTCTAAATCTTTCTTTCTCAAAATGGGTCAAATTGTTGAAAAACCCAAATACCAAGATTTTCTTATGGCATGCTAAAAGGTTTCGAGTCTCCAAGGCACGTCTTTCTCATGGCGATAATGAGCCAATCTTGCTATTAGGGATCACGGTGCCGGTTCCTACTACCCACTTCAAGTGGCCCGACAATATCAAGTTATGCGGGATCTATCGCCTCCTCTTAAGCTGGGTTTGTTCTAAGTCTGATTCACTGCCAAGGATAGTGATCACAAAAAGGAGCTTCTCTGTATTGAACAAGCTTGGCTTGCATGTCGCGAACAAAAGTTGAACTTGCCTGAAGATGAGCTTGAGGGGAAGGAAAAGACTTACTATACTACAGCTCGATACATTCGTTAGCACAAGATCCTAACCAAGTTTCTTCCAAAAGTGCCAAGTGTGACTGAAAAGCCCACTCCGTAAGCAAAGCTTAATCCTCACAAGAGGAAGATTGAAGAACTTGAAATGCAAGCCAACAAGGATGCTAAGGAGAAAAGGCAATTACGTCAAGTGTTGGCTTCCCATTTGTTTATAGATCGGGCCAAATAAAGTGGCTTGAATCTATTTAGTTTGTTACCTTAGCTTAATGTTTAGAAAGTTGAGTCATTTACTTGATTAGTTTATTTGTTTAGGGCCTTTCAAGTTTTTTTTACATCATTAGTGTCAAAAAATTCCAATAATGAATAAAAGTGGTTAGACTTTGTCATGGACTGGCATGTTTTATATGAAATACTTATGTATATTCATATCTTCAAATTTAGGTGATAACGGATCCTCCACATTTGCCCATTATTTCATGATCAAGAGCTAAAATGGCCAACGAAACTAAAATGTGTGATTGTATTTTCACTATGGAAGACTAACTCCAACAGTTTGCTCACCTCTATGCAACTTATGACAGCTCAAATCCAATCCCTCCGAGTGAATTCAACTCCTGCACCCGCTCTCCCCGAGATAGTAGTCTCGAAGCAGGCAAACAGGGCCTAAATGAGTGATGACGACATGCCCAAGTTGGTAGATGACCCACCACTAGTCATTGTTGAAAAGACCAAACTTGACAACATTCTTAAAATAGAGCAAGATGAACGCTTTGCAAAAGTTGAGGAAAAAGTAAAACAATTATAAGAGTTGCAGAGTTCACTCCCGTTCGACTTGTCAATTTATGAGAAAGGTCAAATGCCAAAAAGTTTAAACGACCGGAGTTCAAAAAATACGATGGTACTTCTTACCCAAAAACTTATTTCTAGATATACCATGTACACATGGCCCAACATGTCAAGAATGAGCCCCTCATGATCCAATCATTTCATGCGAGTTTGACTGGGCACGCACTGAACTAGTATGCGATGAAGAATGTGAACCTCCTCAACACCTGGAATGAAGTGGCTAACATATTTCTCAAGCAATAAAAGTTCAATATGGACATTGCACATTCCCGAGAAGATCTTGAGAGAATGAAGAAGAAGAGAAGCAAGTCATTTAAGGAGTATGCCGTGAGGTGGCGAAATTTGGCTACTCAAATCACTCCTAAGCCTACTAACAAAGAGTTGATGAAGTTGTTCATCAGGACTTTCCCTTTTGAGTTCCGTAACTGGATGGCCAACACATACGTCGAGAACTTCAACCAACTTATCCTAGTGTGTGAACAAATCGAGATTGGGCTAAAGGATGGATGGTTCAATGTGAAAGTGCTAGTACAACACCTAGAGGAGGGTGAATGATGTTTAAAATAAACCTTGGCAAATAAATGCAAAATAAAATCAATTTCGAACAAAGTCTAAATAAGGATCGAGTTTGATAAACGAGCCACCAGACTTCTGATAGATGTTAAGAATCTATTATGCGATGGAACGGACTTTTGAAATAACTTGTAAGTATGCAACATAATTAAATAAGAAGAGTTAAGAAAAGAGAATGTTGCACATAAAATTTATAGTGGTTCGGCTTAGATCAAGCCTACGTCTACTCTCCCACGCTAACAACCTTCTGGCTAGATTCCACTATGCAATCAATAAGATATTACAATTTTGAGTGCAAATACTCAGTGGTAGATTACACTATCTCACTGAGTCACTTTTTTTGTATTTCTCTCACGATCACAAACGTTTAAGCTCACGGAGACAAGTGATGATCAAAATTCGCTCAGATTTTGGAATTATAAATTCTATGCTACGTCTCTTTTTTGCTCTTCAGTCCGTAGTATTTTTAAATACTCCTCTACTTCCAAACTAGTAATTGGACAACATCTAGAGGATCATCTTCCAATCTATCCATTGGACAAATTTGTATCTAGAAGATTCGGTAGCCGTTGAGTGACAAAAGTAGAATCCCAAATTGATTCGAATCGTTCATACAAATAGAATCTTGGTTTTTATAAGTAGAGTTTCTTTAGAAAGTTCTTGTCTTCAAAATCCAATTGTCAATCAATAAGATTGAGTTAATCAAATCTATCTTGATATAGAATCTAAACCAGATCACTAGCCGTTATATGTTTAGGCTTGTGTTACGTCTGTCGAGTTGTCTTATTCTGAATATGCTTCGTTCGAAATCTGCTACGTTATGAACTTGTGTCTCATTATAGATCTTGTCACGTTTTGGACTTGTGTCTCACTCTAGATGTAAAGTGTAAGAGTGTTCTATCGGAAGTAAAGTCTTAGTGTCTTCCATATCAAATAGACTTTACAAACTGGACGTAAGTCTGAACATATTTAGCCTTAAGGTCTAGACACGGTCGGCTAAATATGTTCAATTTCAGCATAGAGTTTATCTGTTGGTTCTTCTTCAGCATAGAGTCTATATTCTGGTTCTTCTTCGAGACAGAGTCAATCTTCTGGTTCTTCCAAATATAGATTTCGACAATATCATTTACATATTTTATCATCTGTATAGTCTATAACTCAACCATTAAATACGTTAGTAGCTTTTGATTTATTTTGTCATCTTAAAAATATCATAAGGGATTTGCTTAAAAATCTCCATCTTTTTTATGATGACAAAACAATCTCTAAGTATGCAAATGTGGAAACACACTTTTAAAAATATTAATAAATCAGGGCAATCTTAAGCACATAAATAATATTTAAATATGAGATATTCAAATAATGTAATTCGAATCAAAAGATAGTGGAAGATAGCAAATAGATTGAGCATAATAATATATAGAAAAATAATCGCAGCTTAATATTATGCAATAATATCAACCAATCAACACATATGCATATTTATATTCTCTCCCCCTTTTTGTTATAATCAAAAAGCGATAACAATAGAAAAAGTATCATGTAGAGAATATAAAATGATAACAAATATATCTTGCACGAAACACAATTTCCAAAAAATCAACTTTTACAAAGTAAGTTGATGTGGCATCCCAAAAAAATTCAAGACGACCTCTAAGACATATTAAAGTCCATGATTAGGTAATGAAATTACCTATGGTTTATGTTTTAGCCATTAGTTTTCTCTTAAGACTAAGTGTTATATGCTTGTGTTCATGAGTTCTTAAAATTAGTATTACAGGATAAATTAATAAGAAGAATTTATTCTTGGCTATGCACGTCATAGATTTAATCCCTATAGATTAAATATTACAAGATTATGGCCATACGAAATGGAAAATTTGGAATCTATAAAAGAAAGAATTAAAAGTGAATTATTAAAAGTAAAATTGGGGTTTAATTAGGCTTGGGTCTTAGGCCCAATAGCTTGGACCTTTGATGGTCCAAAATGGCCGGCCCATTGAAGCCCAAGGAGGAGCTGTCATTGGCCACAAGGGAGAGGCTGGCCCAAATTCTTCCAAGCCCACTCCCAAGCCCATCTTGCATGTCTTGCCAAGTGGCAAAAAGAAGACCCCATGCATTGGCCATTGTGGGTGGCTCCTAATCATGACCAATGATGGGGTTTAGGGAAACAAAAGAGAGGGAGAGTGGCCGGTGAAGGGGCTGTCACCCAAGCCAGAGAGAGAGAGAGAGAGAGAGAGAGAGAGAGAGAGAGAGTTGCGAGAGAGAGAGAGGAGAAACCGAGAGAGGAAGAAGGAGCTGCTCGCCCACTCGCCGTCCGTCCGTTCGTCGCCGACCGTGTGCCTCGTTTGCTCAATTTTGGAGGCAAGTTAGGATCCATTTTCTGCTCTCGCATGTGTGTCTTGCATGGGTGTTTGGAATGGTGTTGAATCTTGGGTGTTTAGGAGTGAGAAACCGAAGCTAGTGTGTTTTGTTTTTGAAATAGCTTGCTGTTTTCGTGTATACCGCCTGACCCAGAATTTTGTAGAGGCTTGCATGCATGTTTCGAGTTGGATTTTGACTTCGATTTCTTCATGAAAGTTGTAGAGAACATATCAAAGTATAACATAATAAAATTTGAGACAAAAAGGCTGATTTTTAAGGGGCGAAACCCTTCTCCTACGAAGACACTAGATCTGGAACTGCTTTGTCAACCTCTTGGTGATTTGGTGTGTTGCATGCTGCTTTTTACCGAGAATCTCACTTTGACTTCTGCATGAAAGTTGTAGAGAACATCCTAAATACTAACATACTCATATTTGAGGTAAAATTAGAAAAAGTAGCCTAGTGAAACGATTTTCTTTTGAAGACGGTAAATCTGGAAATACAGTACTGGACACCCGAGACTTCTTAGACATATATGGTGACTATTATTTGAGAATATCACTTAGATCCCTTAATGAAAGTTGTAGGGGAACTCTTGAGCAAAACATATCAAAATATCAGAGGAAACGAAGAAAGATAAGTAGGCGAAACCTTGATATTTCGGAGATAGCTAAACTGGACTGTTTGGTACTAGAAACAGGAACTTCGACCGATTATAGTAAATTATCTAGAGTGAATCTGGCCTACATGTCTGCATAAGAAATATACCTCAGGGTATTGAATATATCCTGGTAAAGTTTCATAATTTTTGGAGGTCATTCGGGCATTTTAATTGAAATATTTCAAGAACTGCGCAATCTGACTTTGTCCGAATTTTGCATGTTGTATTGCGTGAGCTATATCTTTTTGTATGAAGCGCTTTTGGGCATGTGTTCTTCATGAAATTGTTACCTTTATGTATTTTCTATTACATATGGATATTTAATTTAAATGTTTTTCAAAATTGTGCAAGCTGGAATTTAGTAAATTTCAAAAAGGCATGATATATGGACTATTCTAAGTTGTATGGACCCCATGGATTGTATTGTCATTAGTGGTTGTATCTAGCTGCATGTATGATGATGATGGAAATGCATATGAGAATTAAAATGATGAAAGTGATTTTGTTTGCCAATACATCATGTGCCATGCTGATTTTGAGACATAAATTGGTGAACATGAATTATGATAAATGAGGAAACTGTTGGAGGCGGTTGATAATGCCCTGGGAGTGTCAGGATGCTTGGGATGGGGGGTGCCGGATGCTCGGATTGTATTGAGATACATGCCCGGATGTCCTCAGGAGTTTCAAGATGCCCGGAATGGTTGGGTGTTGAAAGCCTCGGAGGTTTGTACCCGAGGGGATGCCTCGTGATGCTAGTTGGGATGCAAGATGCCCGGAATGTGGGGGTGCCAGATGCCCGGTGGTGTGTGCCGGAGGTTTATCTCGCAATGCCAGGTTGCGATGCGAATGATAAAGTGTGGAATGCAATTACTGATCCCGGGAAAGAGAGATGTGGTGATCAAATTGAAAGATAAAAGTGAAAATTGAATAATGCATAAATGATATGATGATGATCACCTATGGCATGATGATATGTGTGTGACATGATAGTGATGAGTACATGAGGATGTAGGTACATATGGTATGATGACATATGCATGGCTGCAAGGTAAGTTATGCTTGGATGCATGAATGTCATGTACTATGTTATGATTGTTATGATTGTATTATGTGATGCATTGAGTGGTTAATTGGATCTTTTACCTGCTAAGTGGCTATACTCACCCCTTTGAGGACCAACATTTCATATTAGAAAGATGCCGCTCCCTACCGTCACGCGGGGCACCTTCTATGGCCTCCCATCGAATGTAGAGGTAGAGTGTACGGAGATCGACCATGCCACCGTCCCTGGACTAACATTTGTGCGGGTGCAAGTACTGTTTATGTACGATGTAGGCCTAGCTAAGGGCCTTGTCATTTAGGAGTTTCTGTCAGTTTATGTCCGCCGAGATGGAGTGTTTAGGGGGATGTTGCTGCCACCACCGCCTAACACACCAGGATGGGTGTGATGGCCGCGTGAGGGGTAGAGAGTTGATGTCTCTTTTTGGGAGTAGCCGCCACTGTTAGATGGAGAATGTTACGTGATCACTTTAGGGGTTGGAATATCCTTTTGGAATGTGGCCAAGTATAGCTAAAAATATTGACTTTCTTTTATTGTATCGACTCGAGAAAATCCATCATGAAAATATGTAAATAAAAGTGGCTCGGGTTTATCTTTTCCTATGGTACTTAGTGGTGTGCATTGTATCATGATTGTTAGAGGGAGAGATGGTGATATTAAATTATGCTTCCGCTTATAAGTTGCGCTGGGACCGTTTTTTAAAATATATATATATATATATATATATATATATATGCCTATGAACTACAATGCTTCTATTAAGAGATGTAACTAGTGTTCATTAGGTGTAGCGATAGGTAAGCTGTGGCAACCTTAGGTGGTTCGGGGTGCCATAGTCAAATATTAAAGATATGTAATAAAGCTCACTTCGATCATATATATCAGCAAATATATAATAAAAATCACGGATGCATTATAAAATTCACTTACCCTTTTTGTCATAATAAAATGATAATGTCAATAAGAAATATGTTAATGACAAAAGGTAATAAAAGATGCACTAATCAGATTTTGTAGAACTTAACAAGTTCTGTCACTTTTACCTTTTCCTTCTATCCATAATAATGAAAATCACGATCAATTCAAAAAGATTTTTCCATAATTGATCAAAGCTTCCCCTCAATTTGTTGCCTTTTTGAGATGATCACATTTCTTTTCATTTCTTTTGGATTCACATTCTCCCCCTTTTTGATTGCACCGAAATTTGCATAAATTTGCAATCATTATTCCCTTATAGAATTTCTTGCAATGAACTCATTTCCTTTTTGGTATCAACCAATTTGGATCATTCCATTTCGTTAGAGAAAAATATAAAATCTCCATGAATAATCAAATATTCTTTCTAAACTCATCATAACATATTAGTTAAGGAAAGAACATCTTGCACAATAATATCTTGAAAAGGAAATTCTTACTTAGTCAAAGCACAATAAAATCGAGAGAATAAAATTCTTGGATATCTAAGAAAGAATATTTTGCATAATAAATTAATATCACAAAACGGATTTTCTATTTGCAAAATATGACAAAATTTGAGAGCATAAAATCAAACCAAATAAACTCAATTATCTTTAAGCAAGATATAAAAAAATAATCACACGATCATAGAATACGGTTATAGTAAAATCCGAATCAATTGAGGCATAAAGAGGATCTATTGAATATCAAGTATAATGAGAATTATTAAATTATGTACTCAAACCAAATTGAGAAAAATATACATTTCTTACCAAATTCTCTTTCTTCTTTTCATTTATTTCCTGCAAAAACAACTCACATTTTCTTTGGTACCCAAGTTTTTTTAGGTTCTTGAGAGTTAGAGTATGTTCTTTTACCCAATATTTCTTAACAGTTTTCCAGACTTTAGGACATTCTTTCTCAAAGTATTTTGAATCTCCATAATTTGAACGCTTGAGAGCATTTCGACCAATGGGTTTTTTGTAAAGATCTTTTGAAAATGCTTCTTGTATGCAAGTCTATGAGGTCTTTGTCTAAGTCTCTCAATGACTTTAGAAAATCTATTAGAGAATTACTTTCCTTATTGAAGCCAAGTCCCGACTTGTTATAGTAAGGTATTTGTATGGAAATGATATGCTCTAATATTTTTGAACCCTTTGAAAATTTTGTTGAAATATTTGAAAATTCCTTTTCTAAAGAATCATTTACTTCGACAAGTAAATCTCAACTTTCTTTTATTTGTAGAAAATTCTTTTGCAAAATTTCAAACTTTTCTTTACGAGAAAGATTATGTTGCCTAAGCAATGAATTCTCCTTTTTAGTTCATAGATTTTTTTAAGAAAAGATTTGAGATTTAAGCAAAGCTCATTTATATACTTAAACACTTTAGTAGGAATTTCTAAATGACTTACTTCGATTTCCTTGTTGAATTTCGAGTTCGTGTCCAAGTCGACTACGATTCCGAGTCCGATTCGATTATGAATTTGAGTATGAGTCGAATGTGCCATCAAGCATATATTTCTTTATTCATCATCTTCTTTCATTGTTCTTTTTGCCTATTCTGCTTGTATTGTCTTCCTCCACTGAATTTCCTTCCTTTTCTACTCATCTTTTTAATTGATCATAAAAGCAAGTCCTTCATCGTCCATGTCATTTTCTAAGTGTGTATCATCAGAATTAGAGTTAGATTTTAAAGCAATAGACTTCTTACCAACAAGATCTTCATCAACGATTTGTTCCACTTCATAAGATTAAAGAGTACCAATCAATTCATCAACAGAGAGTGGCATAATCCTCTCGAGTCTCTAGGATTGAGGTCTTAACACAATTCCAATCTTTTGAGAGACCTCACAAAAGTTTGTTTACCTTCATTGGGGAAGAAATTGGACGACCTTGATATGCCACATCGTTTACAATTTCTATAAAATGACCGAACATATCTCCAATCGACTCTCCTAAATTCATCTTGAAGGATTCATAATGACCAAGCATAAAGTTTATTTTTGTCTCATTTACACAATTAGTTCCCTCATAAGTGATATGATGCTTATCCTAAACTTCCTTAGCTGTTTCACATGAAAAAATTATGTTATATTCAGCAGGAGACAATGTGCACTATAAAGAATAAATAGCTTTTGCATCAAGAGCTTCTCTTTTGGACATCTCCATCCGAGACATAAGAGCAGGGGTTTGGTTTCTTTGTCTTTGACATTCTTATTTGATGTAGACGCAATAGTGGAATTGATTCATTTTTCCACAGCATGACATTACATGGGATCTTTGGATCTTAGGAATGCTTTCATTTTTTTTCCAAACATTGTATGCCATTGCCATCGAAATAAGGTGGCCTACTATTGTTTTGTCCTTCCATAAGTCCTAGTGCCGAGATACTAGTAATATAAAATCTTTAGCTCAAAAGTAAAAACACTTTAATAGAACGAGCACTTGGCTCGATACCAAATCAAAACGCTAGTACGAACACCTAAAGGGGTGAATAGGTGTTTAAAATAAACCTTGGCAAATAAATGTAGAATAAAATAAATTTCAAGCAAAGTCTGAATAAGGATCTAAGTGTGATAAACGAGCAACCAGACTTCTAGTAGATGTTTAAAATCTGTTATGCAATAGAACAGACTTTTAAAACAACCTGTAAGTATGCAGCAAACTTAAATAAGAATAGTTAAGAAAAGAGAATGTTGCACACGAAATTTATAATTGTTCGGTTTAGATCAAGCCTATGTCCACTCTCTCACGCTAACAGCCTTCTAGCTGGATTCCACTATGCGATCAACAAGAGATTACAACTTTGAGTGCAAACACTCAATGGTAGATCACACTATCTCACTAAGTTACTCTTTTGGTATTTCTCTCACGATCACAAACGTTTAAGCTCACCGAGACAAATGTATGATCAAAATTCACTCAGACTTTGGAATTATAAATTCTACGCTCCGTCTCTTTTTGCTCTTCGGTCCTTAGTCTTCTTAAATACTCCTCCACTTCCAAATTAACTATCGACAACATCTAGAGGATCGTCTTCAAATCTATGCAGTGGATAGATCTGTATCTAGAAAATTTGGTAGCCGTTGAGTGACAAAAATAAAATCCCAAATTGATTCTGATCGTCTATACAAACAGAATATTTGTTTCCATAAATAGAACTTCTTTGTTTAGAAAGTTCTTGTCTTTAAAATTCAATTGTCAATCAATAAGATTAAGTCAATAAAATCTATCTTGATATAAAATCCAAACCAAATCACTTTATGTTTGGGCTTGTGTTACATTCGTCAAGTTGTCTTATTTCGAACATGCTTCGTTCGAAACATTTACATTCGAACTTGTGTCTTGTTCTAGATCTTGTCACATTCTCGGACTTGTGTCTCATTCTCGGATGTAAAGTCTAAGAGTGTTCTATTGAAAGTAAAGTCTTAGTGTCTTCCATCTAAAATAGACTTTACAATTTGGACGTAAGTCTGAACATATTCTGATTCTGAACATATTTAGTCTTAATGTCTGGACACAGTCTGAATAAATTCAGCTTTAGCATAGAGTCTATCTTCGTTTCTTCTTCAGCATAGAGTCTATCTTGGTTCTTCTTCAGCATAGAGTCTATCTTCTAGTTCTTCTAAATATAGACTTTGACAAAATCCTTTACATGTTCTATCGTCCGCATAGTCTATTACTCAACCATTAAACACGTTAGTAGTCTTGATTTATTTTGTCATCTTCAAAACATCATAAGGGATTTCCCTAACACAATGAACCCGACCCATGTAGGCAAAAGGTTCACTATGAAGAAAGACAAAGAACCAAGCACGAAAGTCAATGTTGCATATGCACAATCAACCTCTAGCAAGCCTCCAATTGTTATGTCCCTAAGAATCAGCAAGGCGGAGGTTGATCGACCATGCCTCGTAGTTTGCTAAAAGGCAATTCACTCCTCTTCCCGGCCCTCTGTCCAAAGTCTTAAAGGTCCTTCAAAAGAAGGGGTTGCTGTCCTATGAGCCAAAGTGGCCCAATACTGAAAAATTTTCTAACTACAACCCCTCTAAGAAATGCGAATACCATTTGGGGGAAGTAGGACATTCAACTGATGAATGCATGACCTTGAAGCATAAAGTCCAAAACTTATTAGACACCAAGGCGTTTGCCTTCAATACCACTCAACCAAATGTCAAAAAGAATCATCTACCGAGCATGAGGATAGGGTGAATGCCATATTCGGGTTTGACGCTGGTCGAACCAAGAACCCGAATGTGCGAATGGCTACAATGGACTAATGAGAGTTAGATATTATCCAAATGATGAGGTCATTCCCTTATCATTAATGAAAGAAAGAGTTACCAAAATGGTGGAAGACGATATCATCGTGTATGTTAACCATAATTGCATAGTTTCTACTATTTCCCATATTGTTATCGATTGGGAGGAGGAGCAAGCTACCCTCAATGCTGATAAGGAAGAAATAGATCCATCGCTCATGGATATGCCCCCACTAGAATATGCAGAATTGTCTATTGAGATCCCCTGCATCTAATGAAGGGATAGTGATTGAGATGCCTAAACCATATGAGTATGTCAACAATAAGGTAGTGCCTTGGTCCTATGACCCACCCAAATTTTGATTTGGTTACAAGGTTTGGTCGAACTTATGCTCAAGCTAGCACCTAACTTGCAAACCTGTCACTAACGAAGAGGCTAAATAATTTATGGCTATAATCAAAGCAAGTGAGTATAACTTGATCGACCAGTTGCGAAAGATGCCTACTCAAATCTCTTTGCTCGAACTCTTGCTAACATCCCCCATGCATCAAAAGTCGTTGATGAAGGTGTTGAGTGAAATTTGTGTACCGAAATGATCGAGGCGAACAAACTCAATGAATTTGTGGGATCAGTTCTTCTCAAAGACTTGATAGCTTTTTCTAATGAGGAATTCCTTATTGAAGGTAGAGGGCATAACATGGCACTTTACATATCTGTCAAACACAAGTCTTCTCATGTGTCCCGGGTGCTTATTGATAATGGGTCCGCTCTAAACATGTGTCCGTTGGCCACTCTTCACCGCCTCAAAATAGACCCATCCAAGATACATGTTGTGAAGAACTTTTAATGAAATAAAGAAGGAGATGATTGGGGAGATCCATCTTGATGTGCAAATAGGGCCAGTCATTTTCAACATCCCCTTTCAAGTGATGGATATCCCTACTATATTTAATTTTCTACTAGGTCGTCCCTAGATACATACTGCTGAGTAATGCCTTCAAGTCTACATTAAAGTGTGAAGTTCGTGATCAAAAGGAAGCTAGTCACTGTCTATAGCTATGAAGACCACCGAATTTATCATGAGACAGCTATCCCTTATGTAAAGCCAGATTTCGAGTTTGAATCAAGTTATCACTCATTTGAGTTGATGTCCACCATACATGCTTCTCGAGATTCATCACCATCCACTTTTGAGGTTCAAATGTTGCCTTTATGGTGGGAAAGGTGATGGTTGGAAATGGTTTTGTTTCTGGCTGTGGTCTTGGAATGAGGGGTCAAGGTATTTGAAATCCCATTGAAGCCCCTAAGAGGTCCCGTTCCGCTAGATTAGGGTACCACGGAAGAGGTAGAGAAAGATCTGGAGGGCAAAGATAAGAAAGGTAGAACTCACCACTAGAGTAAAGGTGAGGGAGGCAAAACTTATTACCTCCAAACATTCGTGAGACGTTCCTCGGCCCTTCGACAATGATTCAAGATGAAGTAGAAATTATGGACACTCTGGGATAGCCAAGTGGCAAATTCAACTATTTGATGAAGTATTTGGCCCCTCCTAGCTTTTACATTGACCCCTGCAACATAGTCTCAGATGGATGGGGTGGCATGGACGATCTAACACTTCCAAAGAGCCATTGACAAAGGACCCTCGATGATGCCTTGGAAGGAATCATAAGTTTGTTTGATGACCTCCTCATAAGAGCCATTGACGAAGGACCTCCAGAAGAAATGGGTTTTGGCTCACAAGAGTAACTTATTTATCACTTTTAAGCATTCCCTTGCGTGGGAATTTTTATTGCTTTCTAGGAATTGTTTTTGATTTCTTCTTTTTCGCTTTCTTTTTAGGGCTTGAGAATTGCATTTTCCATTCAATAAATGTAATTGATTGATGAATTTCAATAAAATTACAAGTTTTATTTTGAGGGCATGATGCGGCACACCAAACTAGTCCAATGATGATATCCAACTAGTAAAAAAAAAAAAAAAAATCAAGGAGAATTCTAAGGCATGAGCTTCTTCATGTTTCCTCATGTGAAAATGCTTCAAAAAATGTTTTTGCAAAATAATTTCAAAATTTTTCAAAAAAATATTAAAATATAATTTACCATGTTTGTCTTTTTATTCATCTACTTCCTATTTGAGGAATGGTCTTATAGCATGCAAAGGCATGGAAATGGTCCAATCCAATGCAACAAGTGCTGATAATGAAGATCCCGAAAATTTGATCGAAGATTCCATTGTGGTGCAGCCTAGCTAGGAACAACATGAAAAAGCCAAGGCTCTTACATCAGCACAAATTGTCACTATTAATTTAGGTGACACTGAAGAAGCCAAGGAAGTGAAAATTAGGGCAAATCTCCCCAAAGATGAGGTCGAGCACCTAATTCAGTTGCTGAAAGAATATCAAGATTTCTTTCCATGGACCTACATGCCTGGTTTAGACCCATTAATTGTTGAGCATTGCTTGCCTACTAATCTGGACATACCACCTAAGAAGCAAAGGCTGCGGAGAACTAAACCCAAACTCTCAAAGAAGATGGAGAAAGAAGTAATGACACTTTTGAAGGTGGGATTCATTGAAGTCTCACCATACCTAGAATGGGTGGCTAACATCATATTGGCGATAAATAAAGACGGTGAAGTCCGGGTTTGTGTTGATTATCAGGATTTGAACAAGGCTAGCCCAAAGGATGATTTCCGTTACCACACATAGATGTCTGTATTGCCGAATTTGAACTGTTCTCATTCATGGATAGTTTTTCCAAGTACAATCAAATAAAAATGGACGAGGAGGACAAGGAAAAAACTACATTTATCACCCCATAAGGAATGTTTCATTATAAGGTCATGTCCTTCGGATTCAAGAATGCAGGGGCAACTTACTAGCTAGCCATGGTAGCATTATTTCATGACATGATACACCAGGAGATCGAGATCTATGTTGATGATATGATTGCAAAAACCCGATCTAGAAGAAGCCACGTCAAAACTCTAAAGAAGTTGTTTGATTGAATCCGGGAATTCAAGCTTTGTCTAAATTCCACTAAATACGTATTCAGAGCAACATCTGGTAAATTACTTGGATTCATTGTGAGCAGTAAAGGGATTAAGATTGACCCATCCAAAGCTAAGGCCATATGTGAGTTGCAACATTCATCAACAATGAAAGAAGTCCGAAGCCTTTCAAGGAGATTGAATTACATTGCTCGATTCATTTCCTAACTTTCGGAAACTGCCAAGTCATTCTTCAAGCTCTTAAAGAAGAATGCACGAGTCAACTGGGATGATGAGTGCTGAGAAACATTTGACGAGCTGAAGCAGTACTTGATGAATCCACCAGTTCTTGTCCCACTATTGCTGGGGCATCCTTTGATTCTTTACCTCACCATTCATAGTAAATCGTTGGGTGCAATGTTGGCTCTGGAAAGTTCCATCGATAAAAACCAATGAGCCATCTATTATCTGAGTAAAAAGTTCACTATATCATAACTGAAATATTCTGATGCTGAAAAGACTTGTGCTGCATTGGTGTGGGTATTCATAGATTGCGACAGTATACACTACATTACCAGATGTTTCTCATGACTGAGAACAATCCTATGAATTACTTACTTGATCGGATAGCTTTGGTGGGTAAGTTAGCTAAATGGCAAATTTTAATCTCAAAATTTGATATGCAATTCATGCCACAAAAGTCGATTAAGGGTCGAGTGATTGCTGATCTATTGGCCGAGAATTCAGGAGTCTCAAATAACAATGACCGTTCCTAAACAATCGTGTTTTGAATCTAAATGAAGATTCATGGACAATGTTCTTTGATGGAGCTGTAAACTTATCTAGTTCTAGTACCAGAGCACTTATGATATCCCCAGACAGACAATACCACCCACTAGCTACAAAATTGATGTTCCTATGCACTAATAATGTAGCTGAGTATGAAGCTTGCATCCTCAGCCTTCATGCTGCAATTGAGATGGGTGTGGCTAAATTAAAAGTGTTCAAGGATTCTGCGCTAATCATACTACAAACCATAGTTGAATTGAAGATTAAGGACGCCAAATTGCTCCCTTATCACAAGTATCTAGAAGATCGGTCAAGGAATTCGATGAAGTTTCATTTGAATAGTTATCAATGTCTCACAATCAATTTGCTAATGCACTCACAACTTTATCATCAATGTTGCAAGTCATTGACGGGTTAGAGGTTGAGCCGTTGAAAATAGAGGTTTTGCCAAAGCCAGCTTATTGTATTACAATAACGGAAAATCATGGTATTACAATATCATGAATTACATTTAAAAGAGGAATTCCCGAGGGAAGTACTCCAACTAATAGGAAATACATCACGGAGATGGCCTTAAAATTCTTTGTCAATGGCGAGAATTCACACAAGAGATCTTATGATTCAGTCTTATTGCAAAGTGTGTAGATGCAATCAAAGCCACTCAAATCATGCAAGAAGTTCACGAATGAGGGTGTGGCCCTCATATAAATAGGCACATGTTAGCTAAGAAGATTATGAGATTAGGCTACTACCGGCTCACACTAGAAAGTGATTGTATCCATATGTTCGAAGTTGTCATCATTGCCAAATGCATGAAAATAAGATAAATGTTCCTCCAACTAAGATGCACCAGTTTTTTGAGCCATGACCCTTCTTAATATGGGGCATTGATGTGATTAGCCCAATAAATCCTAAGGCTTCAAGTGGGCATCGATTCATCTTGGTCGCAATAGACTATGGATTGACGCTACATCTTTTGCAAGTGTTATTGCTGGCAATATTGCGAAATTCATCAATCGTGACATAATTGCTCACTATGGTGTTCTGAAGCAATCGTTACTAACAATAGGACAAATTTGAACAACAAACTTGTTGATGAGTTGTTCAGCGAGTTCAAGATCAAGCATTTGAATTCGTCCCCTTACCGCCCTCAAATGAATGGGGCTGTTGAAGCGGCCAATAAGAACATTAAGAAGATCCTGGCTAAGATGGTCAAAATTTATCGAGATTGGCATGATAGGTTACTTTTCGTACTAATGGTGTACCGAACGTCGATCCACACTTCTACTGGGGCAACCCCTTTCTTTCTAGGGTACATTATGGACGCAATTCTGCCCGTGGAAGTGGAGATTCATTCTCTTAGAGTTTTATCCCAAGTGGAGTTGTCTGAGGCAAAATGGTCGCAACAAAGAAATGAACAATTAAACTTGATTGATGAGAAAAGATGAAGGCTCTCTACCATGGCCAAACATATCAACAGAGAGTGGCCAGGTCCTTCAGCCGGAAGGTATGACCGAGACATTTCGAGGTGAATGATCCAGTCTTAAGGAAGTTGTTGCCAATTTTTTCGAATCAAGGGGCAAGTTTGCTCCAAATTACAGTGGCATGTATGTAGTGAAGGATGTACTCCCTAGAGGCACCTTGATCTTGGCAAAAATGGATGGTCATGAGTTTTCTAATCCTATTAACTCCGATGCTGTCAAGAAGTATTATCCATGATAGAATTTGTTATGTTACATCTTGAATCACAAGCATTTTTATGACCAATAAATTGTTAGGGAAATCCCTTATGATGTTTTGAAGATAACAAAATAAATCAAATGCTACTAACATGTTTGATGGTTGAGTAATAGACTATGCAGATGATAGAACGTGTAAAGGATATTATCAAAGTCTATACTTGGAAGAAGAAGAAGACAGACTCTATGCTTGAGCTGAATTTATTCAGACTGTGTCCAAACCTTAAGGGTAAATTGTGTCCAAACCTTAAGGCTAAATTTGTTTAGAAGCATAATATGTTGATCGACATCCGACTATAAAGTCTATTTCGGAAGAAAAACATTCAGACTCCACTTCAGTCTAAAGTCACTCAGACTCTACTTTCGACAGAACACTTTTAGACTTTACATCTATAACGAGACACAAGTTCAAAACGAAGCATGTTTAGAACGAGATAACTTTACAGAACGTAACATAAGCCCCAAACATATAACGGCTAGTAATCTGGTTTGGATTCTACATCAAGATGGATTTGATTAACTCAATCTAATTGATTGACAATTAGATCTTGAAGACAAAAACTTTATATACGAAGAAGATCTACTTATGGAAACCAAGATTCTATTTGTATGGGCGATCAAAATCAACTTGGGATTCTACTTCTATCACTCAAGGGTTACCAAATTTTTTAGATATAGATCTGTCCAATGGGCAGATTGGAAGATGATCCTCTAAGATACTATTCAATGGCTAGTTTAGAAGTGGAGGAGTATTTAAGGAGATCAAGAACCGATGAGCAAGTAAGAAACGGAATGTAGAATTTATAATTCCAAAGTCTGAGCGAATTTTGATTGTACACTTGTCTCTAGTGAGCTTAAATATTTGTGATCATGAGAGAAATATTGAAAGAGTGACTTAGTAAGATAATGTGGTCTACCTCTAAGTGTTTGCACTCAAAGTTGTAATCTCTTGTTGATTGCATAGTGGAATCCAATTAGAAGGCTGTTAGCGTGAGAGAGTGGACGTATGCTTAATCTAAGCCAAACCACTATAAATTATTTATTCTTATTCTCTTCCCTAAACTTCTTTATTCTGTTTGTAGTTCTATTTATTTGCGAAAATCTGAACTCGCTCAAAGTCTGTTGTTCTTTAGACTCAGTTTCAAAAGTAAATTATTTCTACTATTCTTTGCGAAAAATTGTTTTCACACCTATTCATCCCCCACTAGGTGTTCATACTAGTACTCACAATTGGTATCAGAGCGAAGTGCTCATTTTATTAGTGTCTTTACTTTTGAGCTAAAGATCTTCTATGGCTAGTATCTTGGCACCAGGACTTATGGAAGGGCAAAGCAACACCAAGCCAACATATTTTGATGGAAAGGAATACAGCATTTGAAAAAACAAAATAAAAGCATTCCTAAGATCCAGAGATCCCTTGCAATGGGATGTTGTGGAAAAAAAGAATCAATCCCACTGCCGCATCTATATCTAATAATAATGGCAAAGACAAAGAAACCAAACCCCCTGATTCTATGTCTCGGACGGAGATATCCAAAAGAGAAGCTCTTGATGCAAAAGCTATTTATTCTTTATATTGTGCCTTGTCTCTTGTTGAATATAACAGAATTTCTTCATGTGAATAGCTAAGGAAGTTCTGGGATAGACTTCATGTTACTCATGAAGGGACCGATCGTGTAAAAGAGACAAAAGTGAACTTCATGCTTGGTCAATATGAATACTTCAAGATGAAGCCAAGAGAGTCGATTGGAGATATGTTTAGTCATTTTACAAAAATTGTAAATGGATTGGCATGTTAAGGTTAGCCAATTTCTACTCCAATGAAGGTCAACAAATTTTTGTGAGGTCTCGAAACGATTGGATCCATGTTAAGACCTCAATCCGGGAGACTAAGAGGATTATGCTACTTTTCGTTGATGAATTGATTAGCACTCTTCAATTCTATGAAGTGGAGCAAATCAATGATGAAGATCCCGAAGGTAAGAAGTCCATTGCACTTAAATCTAACACTGGTTCTAATGAAACAGATTCAGAAAATGACATGGACGACGAAGAACTTGCTTTTTTTTATCAAGAAATTCAAAAGCTGAGTAGAAAATGAAGGAAATTCGGTGGAAGAAGACAATACAAGTAGAATGGGTAGAAAAGAACAATAAAAGAAGATGATCAGCAAGGAAATATATGCTTGATGGCACATTCAGAATCAAAGTCGACTCGAGACACAAACTCAAAATCAAAGTCCGACACAAACACAAGCTCAAAATCAAAGTCTAACTCAGATACGAGACTCAAAATCCGATAAGGAAATCAAGATAAGCCATTCAAGAATTCCTACTAAAGTTCTAAAGCATATAAATGAGCTTTGCTTAAATTTCAAATCTTATCTTAAAAGGATCTCCAAACTAAAAAGCGAGAGAATTCATGGCTTAGGCAATAGGATCTTTCTCAAAAGAAAAGTTTGAAATTTTGCAAAAATATTTTTACAAATAAAAGAAAGTCGAGATTTACTTGTCAAAGAAAATAATTCTTTAAAGAAAGAATTTCAAATATTTCGAGAAAATTTTCAAAGAGTTCAAAAACAAGTAGAGCATATTCTTTCCATACAAGTACCTTACTATAATAAGTCGGAACTTGGTTTTAATAAAGAAAGTGATTCTCTAATAGATTTTTCTAAAGTCAATGAGAGACTTAGACAAAGACCTTCAAAGGCATTTTACAAAAATCATTTTCAAAAAGTGTTTATAAAACTTGTTGATCAAAATGCCTTAAAGTATTCAAATTGTGGAGACTCATGACACTTTGAGAAAGAATGTCCTAAAGTCTGGAAACCTATTAAGAAAGATTAGGTAAATGCAGCTTACTCTAAGGCATGGAAACTCTCATGCACCCAAGAAAAATGGGTACCAAAGAAAAGATGAGTTATTTTTGTAGGAAATAAAGGAAAAGAATAAAGAAAAATTGGTAAGGAATGTATATTTTTCTCAATTTGGTTTGGGTACAAAATTTAAAAATTCTCATTATATTATCTTCGTGCCTTGATTGATTTAGATAATGATCATATTCTTTGCTTGGTTTGATTGAAGAATGATTCATGTGATTTGTATTGTGATTCGTGAGTTGAGATTTGATTTAATACGTCGACTATTTTTGATAACTTGCTTAGAGACAATTGATTTTATGATCTCAGATTGTCATATTTTACAAAGTGAAAATATGTTTTACATTATATTAATTTATTATGCAAGATATTCTATCTTAGATACTCAAGGATTTTATTCTCTCTAATTCAATCGTGCTTTGATTAAGCGAGAATTTAGTTTTTATTGTGCATAATGTTATTTCCTTAAATAATATGTTATGATGAGTTAAGAAAGAATATTTGATTATTTATGGATATTTTATATTTTACTCTAACAAAATGGAAGGATCCAAATTCATGGATACCAAAAAGGAAATGAGTTCATTGCAGGAAATTTTATTAGGGAAGAATGATTGCGAATCTACGCAACTTTTGGTGCAATCAAAAGTATCTCCTGTGAAGATTGGTAATATATATATTTTTATCAATGGTATATTTCAAATATATACCGTGCGTAAGAGAAATTTTTTTATCATCCCACCTTGCAAACTTTTACTCGATTTTATGGAGATTTTATATTGCCTATGATTTATATATGATTCATATTGTAAATATCTCTAGTCATAAATATAAGGCATTGCAATTTTGGCATGTGATAAAAATATCTTTTTTCTTTTTGCAAAATGCATCAATAATATTTTTTTGAGATTTATGTTCAAGGAAATCCCTTTGATCTTGAAAGATATTATTGCATATTCATGGATAATCTTACTATATTTTCACAAGATCTTATATCTAGCAAGTTTGATTTGCAAATCAAAGGAATATATTAAGTGATATTTTTGCAAAGATTTTTATCTATTACAAGAATTTGCAAGTGGCAAAAAGAACTTTTCATATGGATTTTGGAAAGCTCGATCTGAAAATTGTGGAGATTTTATTCTATTTTCTGGAGGCTAAAAATTCCCTTCCTTGTGCAAAGTTTTTGCAAATTGTTGAGGAAATCCCTAATGTGTCATATGAAAGGTTGACTAGTTGTGAATTTTAATCATTAATAATTTTATATATGCTATTCAATTTATTTATTTGAAGAAAGGGCATTATATATTATGTGGATATTATTATAGCTTATTTGTGCAAAAAAATTCATTAAGTTTACGCAGTTGAATTCGAGAAGAGCTTGATTGAAGAAAATGAATTTTTGCCTCAAATTTTAAAATGCAAATGATCGTTGTGGATATTGTTGCTACAAAGGAAATAATGGAAAAATATTCTGCTCAACATGCACAAACCACAATTAGTGCTATTCGCAACTATTGTCTTGATGATAGTGGGAGAAAGCGAATCCAAGAGAAATGATAGAATCGTGATCACCTCAAAAATGCAACAAATTGAGGGGGAGCATTGATCAATTATGGAAAAATATTTTTGAATTAATCATGATATTGATTATTTTGGAATGAAGGAACTTGTAAATGCGACGGAATTTGTTAAGTTCTACAAAATCTGGTTAGTGCATCTTTTATTACCTTTGGTCATTAACAAATATTTTATTAATATTATCATTTTATTATGACAAAAATGGTAAGTGAATAATGCATCCGTGATTTTTATTGGATATTTGTTGTTATATATGATCGAAGTGAGCTATTGCATATCTTTAATATTCGATTTACTTTATAAAAGCTTATTTTTGGAAATTATGTTTCATGCAAGATATATTTGATATTGTTTTATATTATCTGCGTGATACTTTTTCCATAATTATCGCTTTTGATTATGACAAAAGGGGGAGAGAATATAAATATGCATATGTGTTGATTGGTTGATTTTTTTATTGCATAATATTGAGCTACGATTATTTTTCTATATATATATATTGTTATGCTCAATCTATTTGCTATCTTTTGATTTGAATTACATTGCTTTGATTTATCAATATTTTAGAAAGTGTGATTACACATCTGCATATTCATTGATTGTTTAGTCATCATCAAAAAGATGGAGATTGTTAAGGAAATCCCTTATAATGTTTTGAAAATGACAAAATAAATCAAAGGCTACTAACATGTTTGATGGTTGAGTAATAAACTACGTAGATGATAGAATATGTAAAGGATATTATCAAAGTCTATACTTGGAAGAACCAAATATAGACTCTATGCCGGAGCTAAACTTATTTAGACTGTGTCCAAACCTTAAGGGTAAATCTGTTCATAAGCGGACCGTGTCTAAACCTTAAGGCTAAATCTGTTCAAAAGCAAAATATGTTTAGACTAACGTCCAGATTGTAAAGTCTATTTCAGAAGGAACATACTCAGACTCTACTTCAGTCTAAAGACACTCAAACTTTACTTTCGACAAAACACTCTCAGACTTTACATCAGAACAAGACACAAGTTCAGAATGTAGCAGATTCGTAACGAAACATGTTTAGAATGAGACAACTTGACCGAATGTAACATAAGCCCCGAACATATAAGGGCTAGTGATCTGGTTTGGATTCTACATCAAGATAGATTTGATTAACTCAATCTAAATGATTGACAATTTGATCTTGATGACAAGAATTTTCTATACGAAGAAGCTCTACTTATGGAAATAAAGATTCTGTTTGTATGGGTGTTCAGAATCAACTTGGGATTCTACTTCTACCACTCAACGGCTACCAAATCTTCTAGATACAGATTTGTCCAAATGGTAGATTGAAAGATGATCCTCTAAAATATTGTCCAACAGCTAGTTGGGAAGTGAAGAAGTATTTAAGGGGATCAAGGACCGATGAGCAAGCAAGAGACGGAGCATGTAATTTATAATTTCAAAGTCTGAGCGAACTTCGATTATACGCTTATCTCTTGTGAGCTTAAACATTTGTGATCATGAGAAAAATACCAAAAGAGTGACTTTGTGAGATAGTGTGATCTACCTCTAAGTGTTTGCACTCAAAGTTATAATCTCTTGTTGATTGTATAGTGGAATCCAACCAGAAAGCTATTAGCGTGGGAGAGTCGATGTAGGCTTGATCTAAACCGAACCACTATAAATTATGTGTTCTTATTATCTTCCATGAACATCTTTATTATGTTCATAGTTCTATTTAACTGCTAAAGTCTAAACTCACTCAAAGTCCGTTGTTCTTCAAACTCAGTTTCAAAAGTAAATTATTTCTACTATTCTTTGCAAGAAAATTGTTTTCACACTTATTCATGCTATCTAGTTGTTCATACTAGTACTCACATAAATTGTCTCGATGAGTGGCAAATTGAATTGTTCAAATTTATTGCGAATCTTGCATGGCCATGGTTTCCCTAATGAATTGTGTGAGATAAATTAAATGTGTGAAATGGGATACTTTGGAATGATGAAAGACAAGCCTTATTTCGTACATTATTTCACACACTAATCCCTAGTGAGTTGTGTGGAAAAATTCCATGCCCACAAGGAAAATGGTTATCTCGCAAAGGGTACGTCAACTAAAGTGATGAGAGGTAGTTTATTTCTCGATATCAAATACTACAGGTATTCCCATTGTTTAGCCATTTTGAGCCCACACACATGGAGATTTTTTAAATTATCCCTATAAAGGATCATCCCATATTAGGGCAAATTTGAAATAAATGGTAGGAATCTTCTTGTTCACACTTGCATCGATTTTCGTATATTGCTATTGCAATGCAACTTATGCAGTAATTTAAGTGCTTTAGGATGACGAAGAGCAATTCTTTCTTTATCCTACACACTTTTGTCCATTGCATAGCCCACTTGAGCTTGCAATTTCATTTCTTTAAACCTAGTTGGTGATCATCCCCTACATTGGGTGAGGCAAAAGGCAATTGGAGTGTTGACATAAGACAAAGACCTCCCAAAAGTCTAAATCTTAAAACACCATATGGTCATTCAATAAAACTAGGGAGGCAATGTGCCGAGGAAATGCAAGGCTGATGCCCCTAGAAAAATTTGGGTGCTTGGAAAAGCAAAGTGTCTGCGAGGCCAATGCCCATGAAAAAAATTCAAACAAATGACAAGGTGTTATGGTCAATGGAACTTCGAAGTGGAGCAAATCCCTAATGGTGATTGGTGGCAACGTTAAGATGATCACAAACTCTAAGATCTAAACACATTTTGAGCCTAATAATCCTTTCATTTCTCAACCAGTGAACTTAGCCTACTTTATGTTCCTTGCAAAGTCTCTTCAAATTATGACACTTGAATTAACGTAATAGTTCATATGTTTAAAAGCATCGCTCGAAGAAGTGCGAGTAAGACAATTGTTATATTATTTTGCAAGTTTTTTTACTTGTAAACTCAAAGATTATTGTGGAATATCATTTTTTCAATAGTCTTGACTCAAAGAGTCTCTTTTGTTAAGCTGTTGACCAAGCCCACATTACGGTCCCCATTAAAGACCTATCGATTGGTAAGGCCGTACCACTTACGAGAATACTCGAACCCTTGCTTGGCATGATGTTAGTGAGGTAGAGTGATTCTTATATGCCCTCATCGATTGTTGGGGTAAAATAGTATTTTCAATGAGAATGAGTGAAAGTCCTTTCAAATCAAATGTTTCTCATTTGACATTTTCAGGATATCTTCATTACAATAGTGAATTGTCTTGGTTACAACTCTCCACATGGAGTTCTTGTAATAATAGAAATAAGTTGAAATGTGTGATGAATATATCTACTTGTTATTGCTTACCATGTTTGAACAGGCGAAGTTCTCATTAAAGTCAAGCAGCAATTTGCTCGGAGCATTAGGATTTGTCCAAACCGTCCAACAACCCAATCAAGCCTTTAGGTAGGGTACCCAGGTAAGTAACAAATCTTTCAAAGTACCCGAGGTAAAACTTAGATAACTCATCTTCTAATTTAGATCTAAATGCTTAAGGAAAAATTTGAGTATCTCCTCCAATTTGCATAAATTGAGAGTCAAAATGTATCATGTACATGTCATGTAGAATTAGGTCATCGATTGCACGTCATCTAAATTTATATGTGTTAGAATAGCTGCATTAATATTTTGTTATCATTAGATTAGGTCATTTAATAAATGTCGCGTGACATATAGTTTGCATGTTAGGTTGCATGTTGCATGTCATTTTAGTTTAAATTTTTGTACGTCATTACATTGCATTGCACGTAGTTTTCTAGACTTCATTTGAATAAGAGAAAATCTTGAAAAAAATTAAATGATTGCATGTTAATTAAAAATTATATCTAGGACTATTGATGTGAATTTTGATCTAATAGTGTAGATGCTTTAATTGATACAAGGTAAGTCCCGTAATTTATTTATTGCTTTCTTGGATGTTAAATTGGTGGTTTGTGCACCCGCATCATCACCTCACATGTTAGGAAAGTAAATTAAAATCAATTTAAGCTACCTACAAAGATATTTTTAAAATAAAAAGAATGGTACCGAAAAGACATTAGAGAAATCTAGTGTAACCATGTCCCCATACCTAGAGTCTCTGGTTCGTAGGAGTAAAATAATTCTGCAATTATTTTACTTAGGTGTCTAATTGACCTACCATAAACTGATTAGTGATGACCTCTAGCTAATAATCTCTTGCATGTTAAATACTTGAACCTAAGTTGCAAATTAGCATGGGCTTGGGAGGGCCCGAGCTAAGTTTAGGCTTAGTAATTTATTAGCCAAACTCTAGGTGATTCACCCGAGGTTAAGTCATGACATCTACATATGATGGTCAATTAGTTGCAGTAATCTAAAGAATCATACACCAGCTATTTCTATATTAATTTTCTGTCTTAGGGATAGCAACGGTTCATTTCAACAAAAAGTTTCATGTCATGATCTCGTATATTTCATTCAATAATAGCTGCGGAACTTTTCTCTTTGATTTATGAAACTTAGTTTAGGTATGCTACATGCACGAGCTTCTTGACAAGTTAGTGCTTTGCACTATCTTATTAGAACCTCCTTGTTGATTTCTTAAGGAGAGAAGCACTCTACCTATTGTCTGCTGCGATCCTTCAAAATTTGCTTTGGGTCCACTGATGAGGTATGCATTCCACTAATGTGTTGCATTAGCACATAGACCAGAATTCATGATGTTTTCTTTTCTTTGTTTATGCAGTTTTGTGTGTCTTTGACTTGTTCTTTTGTTTGGAATGCTATATTATTCAGATATCTTTGACACAAAATCTCTGCTTTACATGTTTGCTTAGGCACACATCTAGATCATGATTACCAAAGTTGATCTCTAAAACTTTTTCCAATGATCTTGGTATGGTTGTGGATAGAAGAAAAGAAGCATGTATATGTGCTTGAAAATTGTTTGATTGATGTGGGCGACTGATATTATTCCCATTCAGTGCTGATGGGATAGTTAATCGAACAACTCGTCGAAAAATTCATCAAGAACAATTGTCTTGGTCCCATGGGAATTAGCATTCATTCTAGAGCAACTAGGAATGACTTTAATTTTTCTATTCCATAGATTTAAATTACCTTGTGATTCTCATGCTGCCACCACTACTCTTACTGCTTCACCTTCAGCCACTTACCGTCCTCATGACCACCTCCTCCTCTTCCTCCTGTAGCAATCCACCATTCCCATCCGCAATGACTCAATCACACCCGAGCTACTTCGCCAGTTTCACCACCAACCAACATATCCAGGACCGTACCAGTGAGAAATTTGTTCAATGATTAGTACGCGCTTCAACCAGTGTGATCACTTGAACAGTAGTTCACATGCTCCTATATTAAGTATCGAATTTTTTATCTTCAAGTTGAAGCACATGGGAGGAGATGGTCGAGAAGTGCGCACATATAGTTGAGATAAGGGCAGTCTTGCGTCCGAGATCCAAGTCTTTGCTGGAGCAATTTTGCTTCTTTGGCTTAATTACTTCTCATAAAATATATACATTGGTAAGCACCGAGAAGGGACCACTGCATGGAGTGGTGGTGGGTGGCATAGTGACTCCACAAGCAGGTCCCTGGATTGAATTGTTGCAAGTGCAATTTTGCATTTTTATTATCCATGTTCAGGTACTAGTTTTTTTTTTTTTTTTTTTTGGGTTGGTGTTCCAGTACTTGTTGACCAGTGATAATTTTGTTAGTAATAAAGGATATTAAAATAGAACTTCAAGTAATTCAAGTAAATAAGACTTGTATGAGGAAAGAAGAAAGAAAAGCGAAAGACCAAGGAAAACATCACAAGACTACACAATGTGCGAGGTCAGAAGATGTCCGAATCCGAATAAAAAAGCACTGTACACAAGCAACCCAAGATTCTAAAACCTCAAACACTATTTTGTTGTGTTCCTTCACCAAGACTTCTTTGAAATTGAGCCTCCTCCATAAGCAATCACACAAGTAAAAAGCTCAATGTTATGACTTGCAACAACCCATGCCACCTTAGACAAGCTAAGGATGTGATTTGAAAGCTTAAGAGCAAAGTCGACGAAGGAACATGCGACACCAATCGTAAGAATCAAATTCCGTTTCCCAAGATCATTACAAGTAAGAATATTGTTCCAAGTTACTGTCCAACAAAACAAAGAGATTTTGTCACTCACAGATGACTATTTTTCATTTAGTAAGTTATTCATCTCTAAGATCATATTTTTTTCAAGTACAACTTGAACATTAATGATTGTCATTTATAACAGTTGACGATTATCCTTACAGATTGCCAACACTTCCTATCACTCCCTTTTGATGTTGTATTGCTTAAAGCTAACCTATTGAACATGATTTAATGAGTGTTGAACTGATTTTATGGTACATCTCTCACAAGAGATGCTTTATCAATGCTATTTGAGTGAAGGAGAGTAAGAGATCAATTTTGGCAATCGACATCAATTATAACTTATATTTTAGTCGATTAAGAGGATGAACCAACATATAATGATTTGTCCAATTTTGTTAGAATTTCAAAGTGATGACTCAAGTTCATTACCCTAAGTATGCATTTCTATTTTATTTATTTTTTTGCTGAATTTGAATACTCAAATGAATTATTTGGGCTTATTTTGATGTTTACACCCCCACCAACACATCTGTTCTCTGAGAAGATTGATTATGGGCCAGTCTCTCTTTAATCGTCTTGGCCACTATCAGCAATCCTACCAGATGAACATTCTCTTCTGCCTGAAGATTGACGTATGGCTATAATAGACTCGTGTTACGACTTGGAAGACACTGGTGCTTTTACACACTTGCCTTAAGTAGAAAAGGTACTTGGATGGCTTCCAAATCACTATCATTCCTCGAATATTATCCCCCAAAAAGCAATTCATAAAGAGTTACTAGACAAAAGTATGATGACTTAAACGGCAACATTAACATGATTTTGAAAACTTCATATTTGGTATTAAGAGCAACGTGCGCAGCCACTCCCATATAATCAATATAATCACACATCACATACGAGATTGATTGATTTCCTCTAATTAACATAAATCTTGTATATCAAAGAAGCATTTGAAATGGGTGGATTATGGTCCAAAACACTTTGCATGTATATGTAACTTAGATTAAAACTTCATGTCGTGGAGGACTTGCAATGCCCATGACGACGCATCCCGGCTTGCTCCGATGCAGCTTGCCCAAGAGTTGCGGATCCCCGAGTGAGTGTCGACTACTCGCTGTCGTGGAGCATGATTTTTTTTTTAACCCCTAAGCGAGTTGAGCGAGCAAAATGAAAGCAACTACATGGGTTAGGTTGGTAAACTAAATGGGTCCAATATGAGTCATTTACGAACCTATATAGACCACATAAAATTAGGTATAGATATCTTAATCCATTTCCACCCATTTACAACATTTTAAGCAACTCATTTGTAACCTAGTGTGACATCCCAGATTTTCAATCTTTTTTCTACTGAATTAATCGGGCATTTCATTGATGTGCCTATATGGCTATTCTCAGAGCTGATTACTCTTGTGATAACTAGACTAGCCGAGGAAGCTATTAAGGGCTTTACAGCAAATAAACTTGAGAATTCAACTAGAAATTGACTTCTTGATTATGCTTATCTTTAGAGGCCATTATAGTAGAGATATAAATCGATTTGAGATTAGAGATAAGGCTGTTCGACTGAGATATGTCACTGATCGTGGGTGACTCCACTAAATTGGAAAATTCTCATCGACCGACACTAATATGATTTTACTGTAGTTTTGGTACCCTATGTCCGTAATTGAATCCTCGAGATTTTCACGATAATCGAGAGTTGCCATTAAGTCGAGTGGGTTCATAGTGGTTTGAAGAAAATCGACCACGGGTCATTTAACCTAAAAAGTTCTGAAAACTACTTGGTAGTCTAGGTCACGCTAAAAACGCACCGAATGGAAATTTATAGTGAATTCGAGTTCGATTATGGAAATTGAAAGTCTTGTCATGTCACGATCTATTTTGGGATCGTCAACTCATCCTCTGAAAAATTTTCAGAGATTCCGAGATTTTTAAGGAAAATCAATTTGGACGACGCAAAAAATTAACGGAAATTCAGATTGGCCGAATTGAAGAGATTTTTATTGTCAAACTGAGCTATTTGACAATGGGAACTTGCAGAAATGTTATGGGTTTTTTCTTCATTGAAATTGGAGGTCGGATTGAGATTTTGTTGAAGAAATTGAAGACCAAAAATGGAAATTGAAGCTTTGGGAGGGGGCAGAAATTTTGGCATTAATTTGGATAATATGGTGGGATTTAAAGTGCGGAAAGTATTAGGGGACATTGCATTTGCTGGTTTTATTTGTATGTTGATGGGCTTAAGGGGCCCGTCTGCCCATGTTGGGCCTAAAAGCCCAACCCGCAAGATAAGGGCCCATGGAGGAACGGTTGTGATGTGAAAGGCTACGTTGTTTAGATACGAGGGATTATGTCTTTTGGAGGAACGTTTTACGTTGAAGAGATACGTCTTTTGGAGAAGACGTAAGAGAGAAAAAGAAAAAAGGGAACATACCCTTTGGGGCACGTACATGGTTTCGCCTCTCCGTCCCTCCAAGAAGTGTAAGACGCTACGCACCCTAAAAACGACATTTTTCCCCTAACAGCAATAGTACGCTCCTTGATAGACCGGGATCAGATTCTTCCTCGATCTTCAACATTGGTGTTTAATCTGTGGATAATAAAGTATGCTCGATTTCGTGGTGTGTCTTTGATTGATGATATATGCTTGTTCTTGGGCTGGTCTTCCGCATTCGTTTAGGGGTTCGATTTAGTGTCGAATCCGTTTTAGGGATTCAGATATTCCCAACATTAGTATCAGAGCCCTAGTTCATGTTTCCCGATCCCCTTTTATGTTATTGAATCATTTTTGTGGTCAAAATTCGAGAAAAGCTGTTGCTAGTCAATTGGGGACGGAAAAACCTGACACCCGCGCACCGTTCGCCCTATTTTGTGATTTTCTGGAAGTTGAAATTTGTTTTTGATAGCGCAGGGTCGAAGCTCTCGTCGATACAAGAAAAACGAGTCGCGGATCGCCGCCGGAGCCACAGACATGCCTCCATGCGCAGTCAAAATTCACTCGCCAATTCGGGCCCCCTTAGGCACGTGCATCGCACACACTGTTTCAACCCCAAGGGCGTGTGACGCACGCGTGGAAGCCTAACGCGTGCTGGACACGTGCCAACTGACGTCTGCGTGACGTCAGCCCACGCACGCATGTGGCACATGCCGCCGGTTCGTCCAACCCAGTCCAACTCGATTTGACTTGACCCAACGGCCGTTGATTTTACTCGTTGACTGTTGACCACATTTGACCCATTGACTCGACTCGGTCATCCGTTGACCGTTGACTGGGCTAACCAAACATTGATTTGTGTTGACCGCCTTTGAATGGGGTTCACCACCATTGATCGCGTTGACCGACCGAAAAAAAAAAAGGAGAAAAATTTCGCTTTTTCTAATTTTGTTTATTATGGATTATAAGTAATCAATTTTTTTAAAAAATTCTGCATTTATTGCAAGAACCACGGAAAATTATGTATTTTCCATTTTGTTTAATGTGGATTATAAGTAATCCATTTTTGTACTTCATTTGTTGTAGAAACTATGATGCGTTATGCACGCATACCTGCATTTCAGAGAACGGAGGAGGAAAATACAAGACTTAAAGGGCTAATGACAGAGTTAGCTAATTATCGGTGGAATGATGGTGATGTGGTATCACAGGTGATCAGGGTTAATGAGATGATACAAGAAATCATTTGGAATGGTTATCCTATGCTGGATTTTGAGAAGGTGCCAGCCTTAATGAACACTCTTCCACTTGAATGGCAAGTAGTGTTAGATTGCCTATGGGAGGTCAACGTGGTTCCGGATTATAGGAGGCTTGCAGTAGCTTTTGTAAGAGAATATTATAGGATCGAGTTAACCAAAACTTTAACCCTTGGGATGAGTGCCACTTGGCGAAGAGTGAATGCACCTTGGAGGTGGCATGAGAGTTCTCCAAAAGTCTATTCTTTGTTGGCCAATGTGCCTTCAGATTTCTTAGAGAATTTTATTGAGAGATTAAAAAGACTTTCCCTATTTATTTCTTAAATTAGTTTGAGGTATTTTAGGTGTAGATATCTCTTTCTATGTTGATATTTTCCTCTAAATATATTACTTAGTGTAAATTAGTATGTTAATTTACAATACATCGTGGGAAGTTCAAGAAAATTTTAGTGACTTTGCTGAACTTATTTTACATAGAAGATTATATTAATGATAGTTTTAAGTTATGATTTTTTTGATGATGATTGGAAACATAGTGACATTTTGATTCTGAAACCGTACTTAAAATTATTCATTAATATGATGGGTCTATGCAAAATGGATGCATAAATGATAGGTATTAATAATTCATGCATATGTGTGTCGATATGTTCGGATCAATAACTTCAGCAACTAAGAACATAATTGCTATTTGAACAAAGAAGACAAAATGAATGGCAATAATTGTGAAATATTGAATATGAAAATTCAATGTATGCTTGAAAAGCAAGAAGGACTAGAAGCTCTTGACCATGTTGTGGAAGAAATTGAGGATGCTATGCGCCACCTTGAGCTAGCAGAGGATTGCCTCAAGGCATTTGAGAAGGAAACACATATTTGCTATATTGCTTCCAACTCAGAAGGAGCTTGGAGCTCTAAGTATAAACACATTGATTCGTTTAGTATGTGAAAATGCAAGGGATTAAGTCCTTCTTGCAAGAAACCAAGAAGGGTCATCAAGTGAAGAGTATTTCAAAGGTGAAGTGTTACAACCGTGACTAGAAGGGTCACTACGCTTGCGACTGTCGCAAGTCAAAGAAAGTACTCACCTCTTGTACTCTTAAGAGCTTTGCTAATGTGTCAAGTTTTGTATTCTTAGCTAAATCTAATATTTTATGGACTGTAAATTCAAGAGCAACAGACCATGTAGCGAAGGGTAGAGAATCTTTTATAGAATTTCGACGAGTTTCGATTGGAGCTAAGTGGATTTATGTAGGAAATGACTCCAGAGTTGAAGTTAAAGGGATTGGCACCTGCCAATTGAACATATGTGGTGGATGGACCTTGTTCCTACATGATGATTTTTATACTCCGGAGATTCGTTGAAATTTAGTGTCTGTTTTGGTGTTGGTTAAGGTTGATTTTAGTGTGAACTTCCATAATAGCAAAGTGTAGATTTATATTTTGATACAAACTACTATGGTTGTGGTCATTTTCTAGATGATTTTATTGTACTAAATGTTGACTGTGGTTATGTCAATATTTGTTATTCCCTTTTCACGTCTTCTATTTCATATCATAATGATGTGAATGTGTGGCATGTTAGACTTGGTCATATTGGCTAACAACGTATGAATAGACTAGCCAAATAGGGCTTGTTAAGTAATATTGAAAAAGTCAATTTGTCCATATGTAAGCATTGTCTAATAGGGAAAATAACAAGCAAACCATTTGGAAAAGGGAAAAGAGCTGAATTTCCATTGCATTTAATCCATTTTGATGTATGTGGTCCAATGAATGTGAGAGGAAGGCATGTGGCTATTTATTTCATCACATTTATAGATGATTATACTCGATTCGGATATGTCTATTTGATTTCTCATAAATCTGAAGCATTGAGTTGTTTCAAAAAGTTTATGAACTTGGTAGAAAGTCAATTAGACAAGAAAATAAAAGTATTGCGATCCGATCGAGGTCGAGAATATTTATCCGATGAGTTCAGAAAATTTTGTGATGAAAAAGGAATAGAAAGACAGTTGTCTATTCCATATACTCCTCAACAAAATGGTGTTGCGGAGAGAAGGAACATAACCCTATTGGCAATAGTTAGATCCATGATGGTGCATGCTAACTTACTTATCACTTTTTGGAGTGATATGTTGTTTGCCTATATACTTAACCGAGTGCCTTCCAAATCAGTTACTTCCACTTCATATGAGTTATGGACAGGTAAAAAACCGAACTTAAGTTTTCTTAAACCATGTGGTTGTGTTGCCTATACTCATGAACCCTCTCAAAAGTTTGAGAAAATGAGTCCTAGAGGAAACAAGAGTATTTTCATAAGATACTCTGAACACTCGAAAGGGTATGTGTTCATAGATGAGCAGGAAAGTGGAAGTATAACTGAATTTGAATCATGGGATGTCACATTTTTAGAGAATGAATTTCCTAATAAGGGCGAAATAGGTGATGATTACTCCATATTTGAAACATTTGATCAAGATAATGAAGTTAATGGAGTTCGTCCAAGTGGGAGTAACATCATGATGAGATGATATCGTCATTATCTAATTTGAGTGGAAGCATGATGGGGAATGATGTGCGAAGTGTACAATCTCCCATACAGTGAACAAGTTACAAAAATATTTCCTGTCGATATTTTGACATTAAAAGGGAAACTTTCATAGTTGCTCCACAAGATGAAAATGAACCAAGAAATGTGAATGAGGCTCTAAGGCCCTACATGGTAATGTTCTTTTTTCTGGTTTATGAACAAAAATTGTTTTTTTGTTCTTGGGAACAAAAAAAGAACAGAAACGCGTTTGTTTGTGTTTTTGTTCAAAATATGTTCTTTTGTTCCTGGAACAAAATTGGAACGGAAAATGAGAAACAAAAAAAAAGTTATTTTTTAGTTCCGTAAACACTTTTGAAGAACACTTTTTCTCTCTCTTCTCTTTTCTTCTTCTTTTCTTCTTCTTTTTCTTTGGCGATCGTCGGCCTCGGCCATGGCTAGCAATCGGCGGTCGAGGGCCATGGCCGGCAACTGGCCGTCGAGGGCTAGCGATGCCGTCACGGTTCGGCGACCTCGCCGGAGCATCACCGGCCTCGCCGGATCTAGGCAAGGCCAAGCTCACCTAGCCACCGGTGAGGCTCAGGCTCGGCCTCACTGGGGATCGGCGAGCTTCACCGTGGCTGGGCAAGGCTGCCGGCCAAAAGAAGAAAAAAAGAAAAAGAAAGGAAAAAAGGAAAAACAAAATAAAAATTTAAAAAATTTAAAAGAAACAAAACAATAATATAAATTTACCAAATGTGTTTCTATTCATTTTTTATTTCCGGAACAAGTTTACCAAACGCATCTTTCTGATAAAAAATTGTTCACCGGAACAGAAATAATTTTTTCTAATCTGTTCCCTAGAACAATTTTTGGATAGAAACTTTAGCAAACACCCCTAAATTGCCCTAGTAAGGAAAAATGGATTCATGCAATGGAAGAGGAGATGAAGTCAATGAAGTCAAACCATATTTGGGAACTAGTTGATCTTTCAAAAGGATGCAAAACTATTGGGAATAAGTGGGTTCTCAAAATAAAGTGTAAAGCTGATGGCTTGATAGAAATGTATAAGGCTCGCCTTATGGCGAAGGGGTATAATCAATAGGAAGGAATTGATTATGAAGATACATTTTCTCTTGCAGTGAGATTTACCTCGATTTGCATTATTCGGTAATAGTGGCTAATATGGATCTTGAGTTACATCAAATGGATGTAAAGACTACTTTCCTCAATGGAGAATTAGGGAAGAAAAATAGAAGAAAAATATATGGAACAACCTGTTGATTTCATAATGAAAGGCCAAGAAGAAAATGTATGTCAACTTTTGAGATCGATATATGGCCTTAAGTAGTCATCAAGACAATGGTATATATGTTTTTCATAATGCCATAATGGTATATGGTTTTACAATGATTGATGAGGATCATTATGTATATATCAAAAGATCCAAAGATCAATTTGTGATCATATCATTATATGTTGATGATATACTAATTACCGGAAGCAATATGGAGTTTGTTAACATTGTCAATAGTTTGTTATCTTTCAACTTTGAGATGAAAAATATGGGTGATGCTGCATACATTATTGGAGTTAAGATTTCAAGAGATCGTTTGAAGAAATTGTTATCTTTTTCATAAGAAACATACATCCATAATGTTCTTGAACGATTTCGTATGCAAGATTGTAAATCCATAGATACTCCTATTGTAAAAGGCGAAGGATTTAGCCACAGATTGTGTCCAAAAGATTCCACAAGAGAAGGAACAAATGCAACATGTTCCTTATGTTACCTGATGTATGCTATGATGTGTACAAGATCGACATATGTTTTGCAGTTGAAATGGTGAGTAGATACCAATCCAATCCAGGTCAAGCACATTGGAAAGCCGTTAAGAGAATACCGAGGTCTATAAAGGGAATTGCTGATTATAAGCTGAGTTATCAAGGAAAGGATTCGTGACTCAAAGGCTATCCGAGGCTGATTGGGGAAGAGATTTAGATAAAGGAAATTACCTATAGGTTTGTTTTCTTATTGAATAATGACGCCATATGTTGGAGCAGTAAGAAACAAACGTGTATAGCCTTATCCACGATGGAAGCTGAGTTCGTGGCATTATCAACAGCAATACAAGAAGATGTTCGGCTTAAGAGATTTTTAGATCATTTAGGTGTTATTGAAAGTGCTGCAGACTCATTGTTGGTTAATTGTGATAGCCAAGTAGCAATAGCGTACACTAAATATCCAAAATATCATGGTAAGACCAAACATATAGATACCAAATATAATTTTGTCAAGAATATGGTTGCACAAAAAGTTGTGAACTTATAGTTTATACCTACACATAGAATAGTAGCGGATCCTATGATAAAGCCAATACCTAGAGATGTGTTTTGTGGCCATGTAAAATCTTTAGGGCTACGTAGAGGCTGATGTACTGAATATTGTAATTTCCCGAAGTGTTTACATTTAATGAATATGTGTTTTTCATCATTAATGCCTATGAATCTTTGTTTGACGTTTATGCATCTTAATACTTAGTGCATTATATTAAGTTGAGAAAGTATGTCAGACAAATAAAAGATCAACCTACTCACATGGGTAATCGCCTCTATTTACTGTGTTATAAATAGAGATGAGTCGGTTTTTAAACTTATTATCTAGGTGATAATTGAGAGCTCAAGCTTAAAATATATATGTCACTTTAACTAAATGTTAAGATGATAACATAATATTTAATATGTCCGAAAGTAAAATAACCAACATATTTTACTTTATCAATCTATGATGCCGATGTAAGTTCTAATGAATTTTGTGAATGAGTAGATATGTGAACTCAAGTTAGACATTATGTGTATCTGAATTATCATCTGTACGGTTTTAAAGATGTAGACAAAGATGTAGACATACACTCCATGGGAAATGAGTTAATACCGTACTATGTATTTCATACTACATATGCATGAGACGACCAATAAGAGTGGCAAAAGTTTGATCTCAACTTTTATGCCGTGTGAGACTCTTGAGGAAAATAGTTCCTCAATTTAATGCCCTCATGACTCTTTCTTATTCTCAAGATTTCTATTTAGTGTTTGTCATCTTAGGATGTAGCCAATGATCATGAATTCATTCAATCTAATTGGACATTTCTAGAAAAGCAAGCTGAACTGAAATTGAGAATTTGAAGAAAATAAGAAGATCTAATTTGGAGAATCACATTATAGTTTTGTGTTCACTGGTCGACCAATTATGACTGTCTTTGGGATAATCATAATTATGAATACAATATATCATTGTTTAAAAAGAGATCAAGAGAGATATAAATATGATCGATCGATCTAAGGTACTGCATATTAAATCTACTCAAAGTGTGATGCCCATTATGAGTTGCTATATATTCCTAACAGATGTATGGCAACGAGCTCTCAAAGTATGCTGGTCGCACGGATTATTCACCGGTATGAATGTTGCAGAGAGGTAAAGAAGATCCTGTTCAGCCCACCATGTGCGAGTGGGAGATGATGGTTTTATTTGTATGTTGATGGGCCTAAATGGGCCCGTTTGCCCATGTTGGGCCTAAAAGCCCAGCCTGCAAGATAATGACCCATAGAGGAACGATTGCAATGTGAAAGGCTACGTTGTTTAGATACGAGTTATGTCTTTTGGAATAATGTTTTACGTTGAAGAGATACGTCTTTTGGAGAAAACATAAGAGAGAAAAAGAAAAAAGGGAACATACCCTTTGGGACACGTACGTGGTTTCAATCTCTCTCTCCCTTCAAGAAGCGTAAGACATTACGCTCCCAAAAAATGTTGTTTTTCCCTCTAACAGCAACAGTACGCTCCCCGATCGACCGGAATTAGATTCTTCCTCAATCTTCAACATTGGTGTTTAATCTGTGAATAATATGGTACGCTCAATTTCATAGTGTGTCTTTGATCGGTGATACATGTTTGTTCTTAGGCTGGTCTTCTACATTTGTTTTAGGGGTTCGATTTAGTGTCGAATCCATTTTAGAGATTTAAGTATTCCCGACAGCATTAAATTGGGTGGATAGAGATGTGAACTTTAAGCTTTGTTCTAATCCCTTGAGCAAGAATCCAGCTGCCCCTTCTTCGTGCGTCTCAAGCTGCCTTCCCCCGTCCGTCACCGTCTCTCTCTCCATCAGCCACCTCATTCATTTCCCTTGGACGAGCTCCCTCGGTCTTCTTCTCAATTTGTGGCTTCGAAGACCGCACGCCACAAATTCCATCGCCCGTGACTCCACGAAGCCAGCATCCCCCACCGAGAATTTGCTTGACCGCACTTGTCAACAACCCACATGTTTCCAACTTCTACCGAGGAATTGCTGCTCGATCACTCGGTCCCACGCCAGCAAAGCTCTCCTTCCCCCATCTCTACAGCTCGCCTTGCTCCACTACCTCATGTCCCCCTTCGGTCAACAATCTAACATGCAAGATCACCGAAGTTGACCATCGTTCAACCCCTGGCACCAGTAGCTGCTTCCCTGTCTCTGCCACATCCGCACATCGTCAATGCACCACTGGCGAATGGAATTCCTCTCAGCTCAGCCCACGTTCCACGAAGACAACCTAAGTCAGCAAATCTCACAGCCCATCTCAGCCCATGAATCCATTCCAGCTGCAAAGCAAACCGAATCAACGCATCCCAGTTTCTTTTGTCAAAGCCCCAAGTCGAAGCCCCTCCATCGTTGACTCCGCTTGTTCCTTTGCTGCTTCATCAATCCAAGTGTCTTCGCCATCAACTGCACAAAGCCGTCTCTATTTCCTACCTTGCACCCATGAGCAGTAGCTTCTTCAACAACGTCCCAGCTGCAGCCTTCTTCCAACAACCCAAGCAAGTCCAGTTGTGAATATCAGCCCACCAATCCTCTTCCATTTCCATCGAAGCCCATCATCAGCCTAGTGAAATTTCAAGCCCATCTTCACATGTCGGGCCGGTTTTAAAGCCCAAGGAGTTTTAGTAGTTCAGCCCGCGAAGCAAGTTGGCCCAAGTTTAGCCCAACCCTAGCATTTTCTATGGGCATGCAAGGCTTTTGGGCCCACTTGTGGGTATCATCACGAGCCTAAGTTCGGCCACTATCGCGTCGTCGTTGCAACGATCTGGCCTTCGCATTAATCAAGTGAGTTTTTCTCACTCATGCTTTCTTAGTTTGCTAATTATGCTTAAGGGATTATTAGTGTTAATTAAGTAGGATTAGGTGTTAGATTAGAGTAGATTAGTGATTATTAATTAAACGCGATGCATGTTAGGCATTTGACTAGTGTAATTTGATAATGGATAGCCTATATTATCTATTGAATGTATTTGGGATTTTTCCCGAGCTGTCTCGGGCTTCAATTAGACATTACGGGCCTAAAATTTATTTATTGTATTTATTTATTAATTTTCTAGAAATTACGTAGTGATGGTTGATGATCAGAATTTTATGCTGATTGTCGTGGTGCAATCCATTTATTTATTTGAGCTCTATGTTGTGCTGAATTGAATTGTTTGTGATATTTCAAGAATTTATTCTAAATTGAATGGGGATTGAGTGATTGATTTGGTAGATGGCCGAGTATATTTATTTAGCGCCAATAATGCTTTGATGTGCTAAAGTAGAGAGAATTCTAAGAGCGAAATGGGAATACTCTTAGCCAAGACCGATCAGGTATGATGTTATGGACCTATGTGGTTCGGTGATTAAGAACATCACTGGCAAAATTGGCGTCTTAAAGAATGCACGTAACTGTCTAGGACATACATCATTATAGACATACATGGTTCGGTGATTAAGGACATGGCGCCTTAAAGAACGCACATAACTATCTATTAAATTCATCATTATAGGCATGCATGGTTCAATGATTAAGGATATCACTGGCAAAAACGGTGCCTTAAAGAATGCACGCAATTGTCTAGAAAACACATCGTGCTAGCGAAAACCACATCAAAGAGAAAGAATCTATGTGATCTATAGGCATGCGTGGTTCAGTGATTAAGGATATCATTGGCATAAACGGTGCCTTAAAGAACGCACGCAATTGTCTAGTGTATACGTCACCTTAGCAAAAACGACGCCCGAGAGCATTAGTGTAGCTCTGTGACTAAGTATACTATTAGAGGTTATATAGTGTGGAGTGAGATGACCTAGAAATGGTCCGACTAACATGTAATCGACTAGGGTGATTGATCACTGCTTTAATCTAATGTCATGAATTGATTGATTGAATTAAAATGACTGATGAATGATCCGATTGACATGAAATTGACTAGGTCGATTGATCAAAATATCGATATGTGATGTGATTGTTGGGTGCCTATTGAACTGTACTAATATGCAGGTGGAATCTGAGGTCAAGGTAAGTCTTTTGACTCGTGTGTGCTTAGGTAGTCCGGTTAGCGTATTGGTTTACTAATCGAGTCTTAGGGGGTAGAACTTGCTGAGATGTGGTCTCAAAGGTTATTGAATAACCATTTTAGGACCCTAATGAGGAGCCTGAGGAGGAGGAATCTAAAGAGGAGAACCCTCATGTGAAACTTGAGGAGGAGGAAGATTTTGAAGAAGAAGATGACCACGAGGAGGATCCCGAGTATGATCCGGATACGAACTGAGATCCCATCCTGTTTTGCAAACTTTGGGTTTTGATCCGACGTATAGTAGATTAGACTTACGAATAGTATTGTATTATACTATATAGTCTACCTTGTATAAAAGTGTTGTTACGTGTTTTCATGTTGTGAAAATTGTGGCCTACTTTTCTATCACATTGTTTTATTGTCTAGGGATTTATAATTGCTTCCGCATGTGCTATTAAAAATGAAAGGGTCGGCAATACACAGCCCTAGGATATCGTATTCTAAAATCGACCAAGTAGAAGGATGTGTGTGTGCCTAAGGATTGGGGCGTGACATCCCCTTTTTGTGGTATCAGAATGAAGTTCAAGATTAGAGTGATAAGGAGCGATGGGTCTTGGCATAATAGTAAGAAAGGCCTTTAAATTCATGCTGGTGCATGTCTGTGTTAGCTGGATTTCTAGAATTGCTTGTTGTTTAGATCGCTCTGTTTTTAATTCAGTATTGAATTGGAAATAGGTGTTAGTTGATTAAAGCTACACCAAGAGCGATCATGAGCCAAGAACTCTTGCAAAAAGGGCCGGTAGGGCCGTGACTCAGGGTAGAACGCTGACCGGGGTTGATGCCCGAGGAGGCCGTGGTAAAGCGCCAACTGTGGCTAGCGTGAGTGGAGTAACTCCACCTATTGTAGACGCTGGGGTAGTAGCCCTTGATGATCCCAGGATAGATGGGATCATGCGAGTCCTAGAAGTAATGGCAAATCGTATGGATCAGCAAGCGCAGAACCAGGCCGCCACTATCAAGGCCACCACTCAAGTCGTTGCTACCGCAGAAGTTGCCCCTGCTTCCGCACATATAGTTGCACCTGCTCAAATGATACCAGGAGTTGTGGCTACTAGGAAGCCAATTCACCGGTTAGTGGAATAGTTTCTGATGCTGAAATTGTCGAGGTTCATTGGTACCGGAGAACCCGAGGCTGTGTCTATGGATACAGGATTTGGAGAAGGCATTTGCACTTCTAATGTGCAATGAAGAAGAAAAGGTGGTACTAGCGGTGTACCAACTTCAAGGAAACACCAATATTTGGTGGAGAACCGCCAAGGACATTGTGTTCCGGAAGGTGTGGTCCAAGTGTAGGACACCTTCCTCAGAGCTTTTAATGAGAAGTATTTCTCAAGTACTACCCAAGAACAAAAGATAGAGGACTTCCATTGTCTCTGCCAGGGGAGCATGACAGTTCATCAATATGGGGTCAAGTTTGCGAACTGTCATAGTATGCTCCTAAATTGATAGAAGACCCGAAGAAAAAGCTCGAAAATTCAAAAGTAGTCTTCATACTGAATTGAAACAACCTTTGCTACCTTGGGACTTGAAAGATTACAGAGAGGTTTATCGTCGAGCTCAGATGATAGAGCGAGATTTAAATGAACAAGCTGCCTCATCTGGATCGAGGTTAACCTCTCATCGAGAGAATATCCATCAAGGGAAGAGACTTATGCCTGGAGGTAAATCTATGCTCCACCCTTCGGGAGAAGTGGATTCCAGAGAGGCCGATACGGTAGTGTTGGTGCATGTCGCTCATGTGGAAGGCAACACGAAATAGCTCCATCCCAGCTAGGATAGGAGCATGTTTCAAATGTGGCCAACAAGGTCACATCGCAAGGAATTGTCCAAGGAAGCAAAGAGGACAACCTAAGTTGCCACCGCCGCCACCAATAAGACAGATAAGAGGGTATGCCCCTCAGAACATACCACAAGGAGGTCAGCTAAGACCACCAGTTCAGGGCATAGTGTACGCCCTCACCTGGAGGACTCGACAAAGGAAAACACCGCAAATAGAACACCATTAGGATGACGAAAGGAATAGGAATGGACTGACTAGTCACCAAGCAAAGGAAGAATGTTTTTGAGGTGTTTTTATTGGAGTAGTGCAGCGGGATTTTGAGTGAAGGTTGTAAAATTTCTGTTGTTGTAATAAAGTGGTAGAAAGATGAATCTCTGACTATAGTTGTACTTGACGGGTTTGTCTATGTATAACTTGGATGCCATAAATAAAAAGGCTTGGCTTGAGGAGCTTTTATTGTAATAAATTGTTGTTGCAATGCGATACAGTTTAATCTGTTGACAGAGGAAAATTTTGAATTTAATGGAAGTTGAGGAGGACCCTCAATTTCCCTAATCTAATCACAAGAGACAACCCGTTTGTTAGATAGGGGTTGTCAAGGTTACCTGGCAACTGTCGTGGATATGACATTTGTGGGCCGAAAAAGGAAGACATTCCTAAGTCAACATTTCATACTCGTTATTGTCACTATGAGTTCATAGTGATGCCATTTGGGTTGACGAATACTCCTACTGCTTTTATGGATTTGATGAATAGGGTATTCAAGGAATACCTACATCAGTTTGTGACAGTGTTCATTGATGATATTCTGGTGTATTCGAGGAGTGATGAAGAGCACAAGAGTCATTTGAGACTAGTGCTGCAAACACTGAGAGTCCATCAGTTGTATGCTAAGTTTAGCAAGTGTGAGTTTTTGTTAACTCATGTTGCTTTCTTAGGGCATGTGATCTCAAGTGAAGAAATTCCAGTAGACCCGAGCAAGATTAAAGTTGTGATCAACTGGCCAAGACTAACTACACTGACAGAGATCAGAAGTTTTCTAGGTTTAATAGGGTAATACAGACGGTTTATGGAAGGATTCTCATCGTTAGCATCGCCTTTAACAAAGCTCCTGAGAAAGGAAGAGAAGTTCGTGTGGATAGACAAGTGCGAGAATAGTTTCCAAGAGCTTAAGGAAAAGCTGACCACCGCACTTGTGTTGACGATTCCATTTGGTCTTGGAGGAATTGAGGTCCACGGTGATGCATCATTTAAAGGATTGGGTTGCGTGCTAATGCAACGTGGTAGGGTTGTTGCGTATGCTTCTCGCCGTTGAGACCTCATGAATGGAATTATCCGACGCATGACTTAAAACTCATGACGATTATCTTTGCATTGAAGTTGGAGACACTACTTGTGTGGGGAAAATTTTCAGATCTTCACAGGCCATTAGAGTTCCAGGATCCTATTCTCTTAGAAGGAGTTGAACATGAGACAACGCCGATGGATGAAATTACTGAAAGACTACGATTATGATATTACATATCACCTGGGAAAGGTGAATAAGGTCGCCAATACTTTGAGTCAAAAGTCTTCGGTTGCTCATACTAATTAAGGAGTGGAACTTAATTGAGAGAGCTCGAGATTCGGTATTCAAATTTGAGGTAAGCCACCTTTCGAGTCTTATAGCCACCCTCAGAATTGAACCGGATATTCATATCAAAATCAAGTTACTCTAACCGACGAATCCCGAGGTGTACATAAAATTCTACAAGAGGATACCGATAAGAGAGAGGCTAACTTTCAAATTTCTAAGGATGGAATACTCAAGTTCCAAGAGTGATTGGGTTTACTTGATGATGTAACACTCGGGAAGAGACTTGGTTAGGAATTCATAGGATCAATTGTAGTATTCGACCATACAAGGCGAGGTAGGTCAAAATCGATGTCGGCTCGATTGGTAGACCGATATGAAGATAGTTATCGTCGGACAGGTAGCAAGTCTCAGATGTGCTAGTAAGTGAAAGTTTAGTAATGCAAGCCGAGAGGACATTTACAATCACTTGAGAGTCTCAAGTGGGAATGGAAGTATATCACGATAGAATGTTATGATAGGTTTACCAAGGAGTCAGAGGAATAATGACTCCAGTTGGGGTAGTTGTCGACAAAGCGATGAAGTCGGCCCACTTTATCACCGTACGAAAGGATATTGATTGGAATAGGAATGCAGAAGTGTACGTGTGTCGACAGTTCGTTTGCATGGAGTGCCAATGACGAACTTATATTAGATCTAGAACCGAGGTTTCTAGTTTCAGTAGAACAGCTAGATAGTTCCTTTTTGAGGCAGATCAAAGCGGAGTGTGCAGAACTTCAGTATGCTGAGATGAGATCAGATAAACAAAGATAACAGGCCCAGGGTCGGTTCAATAATTAGGTATTGCAATTGTCGTGATTAGAATCAGATTAAAGACCGCTCAGAGCCACTAGAAAAGTTGAATCGTTGAGCATTGAAGGTCCTCAGAGTTCCAAATTGGTGATTACATCTTTCTGGAAGTGTCACCAATGAGGGATACCTTGCGCTTCAACAAGGAGGGGAAAAACTGAAACTGAGGTACATAGGTTTCTTTGAGATTCTGAAAAGAATCAGGATCCTAACGTATCATCTTGTGTTGTTGCTGAAGTAGGCACAAGTGCATGGCATCTTTCACATGTCATGGTTGAGGACGTATGAACCTAACCCGACCCACATGCTAAACCTTGAAAAATCAAATGTGGATGACAGAGTGTCGTACGTGGAAAGCCTAGTTCAGATCGTGAATCAGAAAGATAGAATTCGGTGAACCAAGAATCGGCTTCTCAACCGTGCTTATCTTTAGAGGCCATTACAATATAGATATAAATCGATTTGAGATCGAGATAGGGATGTTCAATTGAGATGTGTGGCCGATTGTGGGTGACTCCCATAAATTGGAAAATTCTCGTTGATCGACACTAATATGGTTTTATAGTCGTTTTGATACCTTGTGTCCATAATCGAATCTCCGAGATTTTCACGATAATCGAGAGTGGCCATTGAGTCAAGTGGGTTCATAGTGGTTCGAAGAAAATTGACCATGGGTTATTTGCTCTAAAAAGTCCTGAAAACTACTCGGTAGCCTAGGTCACGTTAAAAACGCACCGAATGAAAATTAACCATGAATTCAAGTCTGATTTCGGAAATTGAAAATTTTTTCATGTCACGATCTATTTTGGGAACGTCAACCCATCCTCTGAAATTTTTCAGACATTCCAAGATTTTTAGGGAAAATCGATTTGGACATCGCGGAAAATTAATGGAAATTCGGATTTTTGGCTATTTGATGATGGGAACTTGCAGAAATGTTATGGGCTTTTTCTTCATTGAAATTGGAGGTTGGACTGGGATTTTGTCGAAGAAATTGAAGACCAAAAATGGAAATTCGGAGCTTTGGGAGGGGCAGAAATTTTGGCATTAATTTGGATAATATGGTGGGATTTAAAGTGTGGAAAGTATTAGGGGGACATTACATTAAATTGGGTGGATAGAGATGTGAACTTTAAGCTTTGTTCTAATGTCCTTGAGCAAGAATCCAGCTGCCCCTTCTTCGTGCGTCTCAAGCTACCCCCCCTGTCCGTCTCTCTCGTCTCTCTCTCCATCATCCACTTCATTCATTTCCCTTGGACGAGCTGCTTCGGTCTTCTTCTCAATTTGTGGCTTCAAAGACCGCACAACACAAATTTCATCGCCCGTGACTCCACGAAGCCAGCATCCCCCACCGAGAATTCGCTTGACCGCACTTGCCGGCAACCCACGCGTCTCCAACTTCTAACGAGGAATTGCTGCTCAATCACTCAGTCCACGCTAAATAAGCTCTCCATCCCCCATCTCTGCAGCTCGCCCTGCTCCACTACCTCATGTCCCCCTCCGGTCAACAATCTAACATGGAAGATCACCGAAGTTGACCACCGTTCAACCCCTAGCGCCAGTAGCAAATCTCACGGCCCATCTTAGCCCGTGGATCCATTCCAGCCGCAACAAACCAAATCAACACATCCCAGTTTCTTCTATCAAAGCCCCAAGTCGAAGCCCCTCCATCGCTGACTCTGCTTGTTCCTTTGCTACTTCACCGATCCATGTGTCTTCGCCATCAACTGCACGAAGCCGTCTTTGTTTTCTGCCTTACACCCACGAGCTGCAGCTTCTTCAACAACGTCCCAGCTGCAACCTTCTTCCAGCAGCCCAAGCAAGTCCAGCTGCAGCCTTTTTTGAATTTAATTTAATTATTTATTTATTTTCTGAAAATTAGGTAGGGATTGCCAACAACCGGAATTTTATGCTTATTGTCGTGGTGCAGTCTGTTTATTTATTTGAGCTCTACGTTGTGTTGAATTGAATTGTTTGTGATATTTCAAGAATTTATTCTAAATTAAATGGAGATTGAATGATTGATTGGTAGATGGCCGAGTATATTTACTTAGCACTAATAATGCTTTGATGGGCTAAAGTAGAGAGAATTTTAAGAACGAAATTGGAATACTCTTAGCTAAGACCGATCAGGTATGATGTTATGGACCTACGTGGTTCGGTGATTAAAGACATCACTAGCGAAAACGGCGCCTTAAAGATCGCACGTAACGGTCTAGTACATGCATCATTATAGACATATGTGGTTCGGTGATTAAGGATATCACTAGCAAAAATGGCACCTCAAAGAATGCACGTAATTGTCGATTAAATACATCGTTATAGACATGCATGATTTAGTGATCAAGGATATCACTGGCGAAAACGGCATCTTAAAGAACGCAAGGAATTGTCTAGAAAACACATCACACTAGCGAAAACGGTGCCAGAGAGAAAGAATGTACATGATCTATAGGCATGTGTGGTTTGGTGATTAAGGATATCACTAGTGAAAACGGCACCTTAAAGAATACACGCAATTATCTAGTGTACATGTCACATTGGTGAAAAGGATGCTCGAGAGCATTAATGTAGCTCTGTGACTAAGTATACTATTGGAGGTTATATAGTGTGAACTGAGATGACCTAGAAATGGTCTCGGCCCGACATGTAATCAACTAGGTCGATTTATCATTGCTTTGATCTAATGTCGTGAATTGATTGATTGAATGAATTGAAATGACCAATGAATGGTCTGATTGACATAAAATTGACTAGGTCGATTGATCGAGATATTAATTTGTGATGTGATTGGTTGGGTGCCTATTGAATTGTGCTAATATACAGGTAGAATTTGAGGCCAAGGTAAGTCCTCCAACCCATGTGTGCATAGGCAATCCGGTTAGCATATTAGTTTACTAATCGAGTCTTAAGGGGCAAAACTTGCTGAGACATGGTCTCGATAGTTATTGAATAACCATTTCGGGACCCCGATGAGGAGCCTAAGGAAGAGGAATTTGAAAAGGAGAACCCGATGTGAAACCCGAGGAGGAGGAAGATTTTGAAGAAGGAGATGACCACGAGGAGGATCTTGAGTACGATTTGGATGAGGACTGAGATCCTATCCTGTTTTGCAAACTTTGGGTTTTGATCAGACGTATAGTAGATTAGACTTGCGAATAGTATTGTATTATACTATATAGTATGCCTTGTATAAAAGTGTGGTTATGTGGTTTCATATTGTGAAAATTGTGGCTTACTTTTCTATCTCATTGTTTTATTGTCTAGGGATTTATAACTACTTCTGCATGTGCTATTAAAAATGAAAGGGTCGGCGATACATAATCCTGGGATATCGCATTCTAAAATCGACTAAGTAGAAGGATGTGTGTGTGCTTGAGGATCAGGGCGTGACACCTGGCCTCCTAAGAGTGAGTCAGAAAATGGGTTTCTAACCCATATTGACAACTTAGATTGAATGATTCCAAAGTTGGTCAAGGATAGCTAACAATTGGTATTAGATAATGATAATGGACTTCCAGTGATGATTCATGAAGCGACATAACAAAATTCGCTAGGTGATGCACGCACCGAATGTGGCATCCCAAAAATTCAAGTCACCCTCTAGAGGAGTTAAAGCCTATAATTAGGTAATGAAATTACCTATGGTCTATGTGTTAGCCATTAGTTTTCTTAAGGCTATGTGTTATTGTGCTTGTGTTTATGAGATATTAAATTAGATAGATTAA
>CM024628.1:3178882-3240334 GCA_014182585.1 Eucalyptus coolabah | reverse complement strand
GAGTGAGAGTCGAATGCATGTTTATATACGAAGGGGATGGCGGGCGGGCGAACCGACGCGGAAGGATCGCAGGGGCTGCTCGGTGCCGCGATGGTTCCGTGGAGATACGGCGCGGAAAAGGGGTTGACGGTATCTCAATGTTCTTTGATGGTCTTGTTGACAGTATCTCACTTTCCTGAAACTTTCCTGAAACTTTCCTGAGGATTCAAATTGAACAAACGCTTTGGCAACCATCAATTCGCTCTTCTAATTTTGACCCCAAAATATTCCGATAAATGTTTTGTCTATAAATTAATAAACGCTTTGAATTTACTCTTCAACAAGATCCTGCCTTTTAATTGGTGTAATTAGTCACCATTAGCTTAACTAATGGCGTTTAGCGCTAATTAATCGCGATGAGTGGAAATTAATGACAGTTTATACTTGATTTATTGGATGAATTATACATAATTATAATCGTTTGAGTTTGTAATGCCATGTTGATGATTGCCCAAATCATGAGTTTAAATACTATTTTTAAAGAAGATTTTTTTGAAAAGAAAATGGCAAACTTTGAGGTGTCATGTTGAAAAACAGTAAATTATTTATTTCTTTTATATCAACAAAACTAGAAAGAATTTAATATTTTACACAAATATCACCAAATATTCAAGAATGGTATGCTTGTACCATATTTACCCCAAACTAATTTTCATATAACAAAAAATGTCAAACTGTGTAAATGTCACGTATGTGTATTAGTTTGGAATTTGTTTATGATACAGATTTTAGTTTTGGGAAAATATGGCACAAATCAAGCAGTTTGAGATCTTTTATGACCCAAAAATTAGTTTTGGTTAAATGTGGCATTAATGTACTGGTTTCAAATATCAAAATCCGCAACTTGTTTCATTAATTTAGTGAAAGAGTAGAGAATTTTCCGCCGAAACTACACTTTTTATTCCCTAGATCTAATGAAATGAGCAGTATAGTCACAAGATATGATTAGAAATGGCAATTGAAGCTCTACTCTATAAGGGAATACATGAATATAAGATTTAGATTGGATCGTGGATATTCAATTTGCATGTGCCGATTGACTAGATGAAAAGTTGATTATTGAGGACCACGTTTTTGAAAAGCAATTATTACTTTGTTACTTTTAAATCAAGAAAACTGAAAGTTTTAATATTCTACATATATTTAAAACAACAGTTGTTTACTTATTTCCTTTATATTGAGAAAACTGAATCTATTTTACACTTGGACATAAGCAAAGATTTTCTTTGCATCAATAAAAAGAAAGAGGAATATCTGTTGAAGAAAGATAAGGTACATCTAATATTTTCCTTTTTTGTACCCAATAGTGTTGATGTATGTAAATTTATCGGTTGTTCTTATATACATAGTAAATCTAATTCTACTATAGACTAAAGTATTTATTATACTATGTTGTGTACCAGTTGAATATATCACAGAATAAATGATTTTTTTTTTTTAATAAAAAGTTTATCTCTATGCGAATTATTTCTGTTAGTTGATTTGTTCAAGATGGATTAATGATTTGAAATTATTTCTCAAATTTATAACATCCCCTTATGAAAAGCCAATGCAATTATTTACATTTCGTGACTTTTTGTTCATTCCCCATATTCAGATTTTGATTACGTTCACCATTGCGTCTTCACATGCAAATACGGCTTTTTGTCATCTCCATAAGCGATGTAAGTATCTATATCTTGATGGTTATATACATATAGCACCTGGATAAATTCATCTCCGCTTCAAGCATTGATATAAAAGTCCTTCAAGTTCCTTTGGATCTTTATCTTGTGAAAATGAACTTGACATTTTCAATGTCACTGTTCCTCAGGTTTTCGTAATGGTAAAAAGGATGACCATATGTCATGGGATTTTCCTTGCTCTTTTTTTTTTTTTTTTTTTTTTTTTGTTTAAAACCTTTTGTTTTCTCATCCCTTTTTTAAGTTTCCAAAACCAGGCATCACCAAAACACAGTCCGTCCAGCCACCGTCCGTCCATTGTTGCGGCCCTGTTGTCATTGCCAACCCGCGCCCGAGCCATCGCACAATTCGTGGCCATAGAGCTATATATCTTTATGCCCTCGGAGCAGTAAGATTGGTAGGTGAATAAGTTAAATTCACAATCCAGTTTATGGATCCTAGGATATGCAAAGTGTTAGACATTGCATATAAACAAACTTGGAGATCCCGATTTACTCATCACAAGTAAATTCATACAGAATTCGGGATCGAATAGCGGAATAATAAACACCAACATACCTCCAGCCATTGATGAAATCTAGAAGTCGGAAACCTCAAAGTCTTTGATGGATCCACACAGCACGAGCGATCTACAATATTGAAGACAAAACGCACGTCTGTTCTACTGGTCAATCCCCTTCCAAAACTTGATGGTGTGTTTTTCTCGTATCGTTAGGGAGAGTTTGAACCAGACGACCTGACCCTTTATTCCGTTGGTTACGTTACGGTATCTCCCATCAAGACCATTATGGTAATGTAATAACGGTCAAATATCACTTAATACACGTGGGTAATTAATTGGGCAATAATTGGAATTAATATAGGGACTTTATTGGGTATTTATTGGGGAATAAATATTGGAATCATATTTAGAATAATAAAATATACTAAATATTTTAACATTCTCCCACTTGATCCCAATATTCCTTTAAATGAATTATTAACCCAAACCCACAAAGCTTCATACTGAAATAAAACACATGAATCACTGCGATGAGTCCTCGTAGAGCGAGTATTGTCTTCCGTGTATCACAAATGTATTTCATCAGTCCATATGTGATCAAATAACTTAATGAATAAACCTTATGTTTACTCCCGAGGTCAAACGCAATTATTTTCTCATAATAACTGATGTATACAACTGTATTGAGAAAAACATTATAAATGAATAAAAGTCTCATAAATTCTTCCATATAAAGAAAAATTTACATGATTGGACCAATGCCCATTCTAGAAACATGATCCTTAAAACTCATTGGTGGCATGCCTTTAGTTAAAGAATCAGCTATCATCAATCCAGTGCTTATGTGTTCTATGACCACTTTCTTCTCTTTAACACGTTCTCTGATGGCTAAATACTTGATGTCGATGTGCTTGCTTCGACTACCACTTTTGTGGTTCTTAGCCATAAAAATTGCAGCTGAATTGTCACAAAATATTCTTAATAGCCTAGCAATGGAATCCATAACTCTAAGCCCCGATATGAAACCTTTCAACCACACACCATGTGAGGTGGCCTCAAAACAAGAAACGAACTCTGCCTCCATAGTGGAAGTGGCAACCAAGGTTTGTTTTGCACTCCTCCAGGATACAGCTCCGCCAGCGAACATAAAAATATATCCCGATGTTGATTTACGGGAATCAATGCAGCCAGCAAAGTCTGAGTCCGAGTAAGCAACTACCTCCAAGTTGTCCGTCCGTCTGTACATAAGCATGTGTCCCTTTGTTCCTTGAAGATACCTCATCACCTTCTTTGCAGCTCTCCAGTGGTCCATACCTGGATTACTTTGGTATCTTCCCAACATTCCCACACAAAGGCTATGTCGTCGGTCGAGTGCAAACCCGAGCATACATCAAGCTTCCAACAACAGAAGCATATGGGATGTTCTTCATTTGTTCTCTTTCAAAATCATTCTTCGGGCATTGGTTTAAATTAAACCTATCACCCTTCACTATGGGTGCTATACTTGGTGAACAATCTTTCATCCGAAACCTCTCTAAGATCTTATTGATATAGGTTTCTTGAGATAGTCCTAATATACCTCGAGGTCTATCTCTATGGATCTTAATGCCAATGACATAAGATGCTTCACCCATATCTTTCATATCAAAACTCTTAGAGAGAAATTGTTTCACTTCATATAACAACCCCTTGTCATTGGTTGCAAGTAAAATATCATCTACATATAGTACAAGGAAACAAATTTTGCTCCCACTGACCTTCTCCCGTATATACATTGATCCATGATATTCTCTTTAAAACCGAATGAAGAGATGATCTCATGGAATCTTAAGTACCATTGGCGGGATGCTTGTTTCAAGCCATATAGAGACCTTTTAAGCTTGCATACCAAATGCTCACCAGCATTAGAGAAGAATTCTTCTAGTTGTTTCATGTAAACCACTTCTTCTAATTTTCCATTGAGGAACGCCGTTTTCACATCCATTTGATGTAACTCCATATCAAAATCAGAAACCAATGCCAAAATAGTACGAAGAGAATCTTTCTTGGATACGGAGAAAACGTCTCCGTGTAATCGATTCCCTCCCTTTGAGTAAATCCCTTGGCAACGAGTCTAGCTTTATATCTCTCTATATTGCCTAATGAATCCTTCTTAGTTTTAAAGACCCATTTACAACCAATGGCCTTTGCACCATCGGCAACTCAACTAAATCCCGACTTCGTTTGATGCCATAGAATTCATCTCTTCCTTCATGGCATTGTACCATAAATTAGATTTATCACAACTCATGGCTTGTGAAAACGACTCAGATCACTTTCAGCTCTAACATTATAGTCAGATTCTTGTAGATACACAATGTAGTCATTAGGAATCGCTGATTTCTTCATTCTAGCAGACCTTCTTAATGTCGCATCAACATTCTCTTGAGGAGTATGCTGTTCTATTGGAAATTCAACAGTATCTGGTAATTGCTGAACAATTTGGTCTACTGGATCAATATCAGCTGGTTGTGGATCTTCAATGATTGGTTGCTCAGTGACCGGTTGAACTGAAGGGGCGCTGTAAGCAACAACCAATCTAGTATCTGAGGCGGAAGGTTGAGTATCTGAATGATCTTCTTCGGGGACAAAGTCCTTGAATTGATCGCTCCCACTAATCAGATCATTTTCAAGAAATTTAGCATTTCTTGATTCCACAAACCTAGTGGTGTGAGATGGACAATAAAATTTGTATCCTTTGGACTTTTCGGCATATCCAACGAAATACCCACTTATAGTCCTTGGATCTAACTTCTTTTCCTGTGGATTGTAGACTCTTACCTCAGATGGGCATCCCCAAACACGTACATGTCGCAAACTTGGTTTCCAACCCTTGAATAATTCAAAAGGCGTCCTTGGAACAGCCTTGGTTGGAACTCGGTTTAGTATGTACATAGCCGTTTTAAGAGCCTCATTCCACAAAAACTTAGGAAGTTTGGAGTTGCTAAGCATACTCCGCATCATGTCCAATAATGTTCGGTTTCTTCTTTCTGCAACACCATTTTGGTCCGGTGAACCAGGCATGGTGTATTGGGCAATAATCCCATGCTCTTCAAGAAACTTCGCAAATGGACCAGGTGCTTGTCCATCTTCAGTGTATCTACCATAGTATTCTCCACCTCTATCCGATCTCACGATCTTAATTTGCTTGTCGCATTGTTTCTCTACTTCGGTTTTAAATACCTTAAAGGCATCCAAAGGCTTCGTGCTTATTACGAAGCAAGTAGAGATACATGAATCGTGAATAATCGTTTATGAAAGAAATGAAGTATCTCTGACCATTTGAGTCTATATCTAGACTACAAATATCTGTATGTATGATTTCTAATATTTCTGTACTCCTCTTAGCACATTTCTTTGACTTGTTGGTCTGTTTTCCCTTTATACAGTCCACACAAGTGTTATAATCAGTAAAATCCAGAGTATTAAGTACTCCATCATTTACTAGTCTCTTAATTCTATCCATGGAGATATGTCCCAACCTCTGGTGCCACAACATAGAGGAATTCTCATTCAAAACACATCGTTTTATCCCAGCATTATCATGAACGTGCATCGCATTGTTAACGGTATTGTCTTGTAAATTAATTCGAAAGAGACCGTCGGACAAAATACCACTCCCAACAATTTCAGATTTATACGATAAATTAACTATTAAATCTGAAAATTCAAAGGAGTATCCCAAAGGTACAAGTCTTGAAACTGAAATTAAATTCCTAGAAAAACTAGGAATATAAAAGGTCTTTTCCAAAATTAAAACAAAACCACTACTGAGAACTAATCTGCATGTCCCAATAGCTTCCACACGCGAGCGCATCTTGTTTCCTGAATAGATGCCTTGTTCACTTCCCACTGGTTTCCGCTGGTTCTGAAAACCCTGCAAGGAATTCGAAATGTGGATTGTAGAACCAGAATCAATCCACCAAGTGTTATGACTCACATCAACCATATTAGTTTCATAACATACAAATGTGAGTTGGTTACCTTTCTTTTGGAGCCACGCCTTAAATTTGGCGCAATCCTTCTTCATGTGCCCCTTCTTTTTACAGAAGAAGCACTTGGATTCCTTCTTAATGCCAGCTTGGGGAGGTAGAGATATCTTACCCTTCCCCTTTTGCTTGCCTTGCCCTTTATACTTGTCCCGTATTGCCATATGAGCACTTTCTCCTTTCTCCATTAGTAGCCTCTCTTCCTCTTGAACACACATGGTCATGAGTTCATTAATTGACCATTTAGTATTATGTGTGTTGTAAGAGATCTTGAAGGGAGCATACTCTTGTGGGAGAGTATTTAGGACATAGTATACAAGAAAGGATTCTGATATCCCAACCTCAAGATTCTTTAGTTGAGCTGCAATGTCCCTCATCTTCATGATGTGCTCACGCACACCTCTTACACTGGTAAGCTTCAATGATGAGAACTTCATAATTAGGGTCATGGCATGCGCCTTCTCTGAAGACTCAAATTGTGCATCAATGGCCTTCAACAATTCCTTGGCATTGTTATGCTGAATGACTGAACCACGAATGCTAGCAGAGAGCTTTGTCTTTATGTACATCACAGTGAGACGGTTGGACCGCTCCCATTGAGCATAATGAGTATGCTCAGCATGAGTACTACTCTCAGTAAGTTCAGGTGGTTCGTCTGACCTAAGAGCATAATCAAGATCCATGCACCCCAATTGGAGAAGAACTAATTCTCTCCATTCTTTAAAGTTATTCCCATTAAGCTCGGGAACAATGATACCAGAACTAATCGTAGGTGGTAAAACTGCATTATAATCAAAGGAAACTTATGTATCAATACATTTGAGGCAAATAAACTTAAATCATATTTTACCAATGTAAAACATGTTTTAAAATATGAATCACATTACATCAAAAACTACCTGTGGGTTAAGTTTCTAATTTAAATTAATTCATAATTACTTCATGATAAAACTATCAAATTATATTCCCTTCCTTAATCCCTGTGGGTAAATTAAGAAAGATAAAATAATATTTCATCCTAATTAATCACATTAATATATTGAAAATTCCTGTGGGATAAAATTCATAATATTAATGTGAATAATTACAATTATTGTCTTTAACTATATGTGATCCAAAGGCTCTTAATGTATATTATTTAATATAATCAAAGATGCTGTGGCTAATCCTTAATTAATTAAATATATACGGATCACTAGACATTTAATTTTATTCATAGAATTGCACTTTATGGTAGAACAGTAAAATCACGTGCAAAAGGAGTAAAACTGGAATTTGGCACGTAAGACTAGAATTGGAATTTTACTTTTAAGGGGTAAAACAGGAATTTCACGCCCAAAAGGGCAAAATCGTAAGTTTACACACCCCAGTGGGGCAAAATCGGAATTTTGCGCGGGCAAGGGCAGAATCATAATTTTCATAAAGGCGAAGGGGCAAAATTGAGAATTTTGCGCAGGCAAGGGCAGAATCGCAATTTTCCTAAAGGCGGAGGGGCAAAAATGAGAAACCATAGGCACGCGTGCAACGCACGCGTGCTTTTCCCATTCGGGCGCGTGCGTTGCACGCGCCGCTGCAGCCCCTCGGGCGCGTGCGTCGCACGCGCCCGCTGCAGCTCGGGCGCGTGCGTCGCACGCGCCCGCCGCCTGCTCTCGGGCGCGTGCGACGAGGTCTTCTTACGGGCTTTCTTCCGCCGTTCTTCCGCCGCGACCGCCTTTGTTCCGCCGTGCCCTGGTCTCCTCCCACAGCCCATGTCCGACCAAATCGGTTGATGGGTTTTGAAGAGAACGTCGGGACAAACGAATAGATTCAAGATCCGGTTAAAACGGCTATGTATGGACCAGAATTAAGCCAAAAAACAATCTGCCCTATTAAACCCTAACCACCAAAATTTCACCGCTCGATTAACCTTCAACGATCAGTAATATGTCGAAAAATTTAGGGGTTTCTCTTCCTTATGGCGGTGTGATCATTCAGATCCATTATCACATGGTGGGTAGCCCAAATTTGGTCGGAATTCTCAATTCCGATCCAAGCCATATACAAATCCGAAATTTTTCCACATATAATTCAATAAAAAATAAATTCCAAAAGGCTTCACCAAGGCAGAGATTGCAAATAATGGCTCTGATACCAAATGTTAGACATTGCATATAAACAAACTTGGAGATCCCGATTTACTCATCACAAGTAAATTCATACAGAATTCGGGATCGAATAGCGGAATAATAAACACCAACATACCTCCAGCCATTGATGAAATCTAGAAGTCGGAAACCTCAAAGTCTTTGATGGATCCACACAGCACGAGCGATCTACAATATTGAAAACAAAACGCACGTCCTGTTCTACTGGTCAATCCCCTTCCAAAACTTGATGGTGTGTTTTTCTGTATCGTTAGGGAGAGTTTGAACCAGACGACCTGACCCTTTTATTCCGTTGGTTACGTTACCGGTATCTCCCATCAAGACCATTATGGTAATGTAATAACGGTCAAATATCACTTAATACACGTGGGTAATTAATTGGGCAATAATTGGAATTAATATAGGGACTTTATTGGGTATTTATTGGGGAATAAATATTGGAATCATATTTAGAATAATAAATATTGGAATCATATTTAGAATAATAAAATATACTAAATATTTTAACACAAAGTCCATAGGCCGATGGATTTATCGGGAGGGATACTTTGGAAGCTAAACCGTAATTTCATGGAAGTTGATGTCGTTCGACCGATGAAGATGCAACGCAATTACCCGGAAAGGAACAAAAGTCTCGTGCGAGATAGTCTTCCAAGTCGAAGTCAAAAAAGCAAAAGGGGCCGTGTACCTGCTTTTGGAAATCCTGTCGCTGGTAAAATTCCAGGAAGAGAGAGGAATCCCACGTCCGCCTCGACAACCCCCTTGCTGTCGCCGTGGCACCTTAACGGCGAGAACAGATGCTCCATCGGCACTCGCCCAGCTCCATCAAAGTCCCGCAGCTCGGCTCGGACCCGTCGATCACTGGATGCCCGAGAGCGCCAAATACCCGACCTCAGCCCGTCGGTCCGCCGGGAAGCCCCTTGGAGCGGCGGAGTTCGTGAAGGTGCACAACCTCCACGACTCCTCCAAGAAGGGCGTCGAGGCCGAGAAACTCGCCAGCATCTCGCTGCTCTCAAACCTGCATCAAAAACGCAACCGGGTGAGAAAGGAGACGACACTTTGACATCTCGGCGACAAAGGGCAATGTAGAGTTGGGTTTGTCACGCACGGAGACGACTCGGCCTCCATGGAGAGCGCTCGAGTCTTTCGCGGTTTCTGGCCCTTGGCAAGTTTGTAAAAATGTTCCGGGAATAAAAATGAATAGAAACACGTTTGCTAAATTTTATATATTTTTTGTTTCTTTTAATTTTTTAATATTTTTATTTTATTTTTCATTTTTCCTTTCTTTTTTTTTTTTCCTTCTTTTGGCCGGTCGCCGGCCTCCGACGACCAGCCAATGGGGGCCGACAGCCTCGCCTAGACACGGCGAGGCTCACCGACCCGCCGGCGTGGGGGAGGCCGAGCCTTGCCTTGGCTGGAAGAGCTCGACCTCGCCGGGGGCCGGCGACACTCCAGCCGAGGTCGCCGACCCTCGACGGCGTTGCCGGCCATGGCCGAGGCCGGCGACCGGCCAAAGAAAAAAAGAAGAAGAAGAAGAAGAAGAATAGAAAAATGTTCTTGTTTCTTCAAAAGTGTTTTTGGAGTAAGAAACAATTTTTTTGTTTCTCATTTCTGTTCTTTTTGTGTTTCGGGAACAAAAAATCTAATTTTGAACAAAAACGCAAACAAATGCGTTTCTGTTCTTTTTTTTTCCCGATAACAAAAAAAAAAATCTGTTCTTAAACAGATTTGAGAAATGAAAACATGCAAGGCCTTAATTATCGAAATCAAAAGATATAGAATAGCCATGAAAACATACTCAAACCATCTTTGATATAATTAGTTTAAAACAAATTAATGAGAGGAGTGAATGTTATATCTCAAATCATCCAGCATGAAGTATTTCCACCCATCAGTGATGTCTATCCATTGAAATGTCCACTATACGTAAAATTATCATTCTAAACATCACTAAAGATCCTTCTATAATTGGGAATACCGCACTCTGCTCATTCCAGCTCCGGTCAAAACCACAAGCTTCGTACTGCAAGCCAATTTAGACAAAACATAGGTCAGCAAGATGAATTTAGTCAGGGAACAAGACACTTGGGAACGTAACTAGAAGTAAGATATCATTGCAGGCAAGGGGTAAAAAAAAAATTCTAGATCGTTCATTGAATTCAAAAAACTGATGCAAAGAATCAGTATCCTTAAGGCTTGGAGGATCTGAATCAGGCACCATCTTCTTGTCCCTCAAGAATTTGGGAGGTGCTTTCTCCGGATTCCCCGAAGAAACCCCAGGGACCGGTATGTGGGCATTTATATAAACCGACCTTGCGAAAATGACACTCTCGGCTCTCGTACAAAGGTTGCAAACCTTAATATAATCACACACAGCCTCTACGAAACCCGAAACCCGCTCATCAGCGCGACAGCGTCAATCAAATGCCGATCTATTTCACGACGAACGATTCAAAAACTGGTCCGAAACGACGCCGAAGTCTGTACATGCAAAAATGCGAATGATCAATCAAAGGGCCCACAAACGACGCCAAATTGCGAATACTCAGCTAAATAGCAGAGATTTTTCAACGAATGAGAAGACAATAGACCGAAAACAGAGCACTCCAAAGAAACCCGGATGATCCGTTGAACCACGTATGGTCTCGATCCGCAGAGAGAGAGAGGGAAGCTTCAAGCGCATCGGCGACCAGTTCCATATAGGCCATTCACAACAGGAGGCCACGTTCCCTAGCTTTCCATCCTAGAAAATTTAAATCTAACTCTATTATAAGAATACTCAAAATTTACTCTATATATATACACACCGGCGTGAAGAAGAAAGAAAAATAAGAAAAAGGACAAAAAAAAAAAGGAACAAAATTTTAAAAATAACTAAAATGTCCTCGACCAATCGAAAAATCCAACTCTTACTTAATACTAGATTCATGTTAGGCTTTTATTTGAGTAAATGAGGGTATTTTGATTCTTATTTGGAATTTTCCCATTTTTGTTTAATCACAGTCCATTCTGTCCGGAACAGGAGCAGAAGGTGGCTGCGGTAGCTTCAACTTGAAAGCTTTCCAATCCTTATCCCATGATCTGTAACTTGAGTTCTTAGCCAGAACATCTACGGACACCTCCATCCTATCAATTAGCTTCTCTGCGTACTTCTCAAAACAGTTCATGTTGTCCAAAAGCGGTTCCAACTTGTTTGGGTCCCTTTCCTCTTCGCAATCTCAAGCCAGTCCTTCGCTTCTTCCACCTTCGCCCAAAGCAAAGAATCTTGAGTCAAGCTTGCATGCCTGCTCCTACTCCTTTTGTTGTTATTTTGTTCTGGTTCTTGCGCCGCAACAGCAACCTTTCGATTCCACCATCTGTCCAAAATCTGGAATCTCCTATCTCTTCCATGCTTGATGTAATGCCCCTTCTTCTTGTGCATGCCATGACGGTAATAGCGAGCGATTTCCAATGGCTCGGCGAGGAGCCTATAGAAATGGGACGCATTGTTCCACTTAGACCTGCGGTGGAAATCGTGCGAGAGTTTGTTCTGTTCTGCCATGCCTATAACTCCATCCCAAAACGCGGCAAGTCTGAACAGGGTCATGTCAACTGTGGACTCCCTCTTGGATGCTGTACATTTCTTGAATTTGTCGTAATAACCAAGTTGATCCGCGGACTCGTCACAGCGTGCCTTGTACCACTCAAGTTGTGCCCTGCAGGGCGTTATCTGAGATAGTTTGATAGCTAGATAAGCATTGTTCAGGTTTGGTGCCAGTCCCATGTGCCGAGCCATCTGCAGGCAATCTCTAGCTGGTTTTGAAATATTGTCATCCTGCAAAGTGATAAGAACACAACCCACAAAGTGAAGACTAAAAACATGTCATTCAGCGATCACCAAAAAGATGTCTAAGTCTACATCTTTCTGCATGCGCTTGGATTAGAGAGTGAAGGAGAGTTCTGCCCCACATATCAGAGAGTGATTGTTCTAAGAAAATCCTTCCACAAAATAAGGACTCTGATAGTCTATGCTTTTGAGTCAGATTAGAAAGCCAAGAAGATAGTGTCTCGTGTGAAGTTGAGAAGCATTTAATTACCTGTGGATCTATTCCTGAGGATTGTAATGCCAAGAAGACACCAGCTTCGTAGCTTGACTCGGAGAGGCCGTTGATGTTTATCCTTTTACGGAATTGCAAAGAGAGTCGTGTTGTATAATAACTATACTTCAGATGATCCTGAAAACACTCCAGGTGATCCTCAAAACTGGAAGCTGGAGAGACTGTCTCGAGCATCAAATGCATCATCTTAACAACAGACGTTGCATTATCCAAGCAGATCGCTCCCTCTTCTGAACAGAATAGGTAGCTACCCAATGGCCAATACAGACTGTTCTTCACCCCTCCTTCTGATTGTGCAGCATCTTTAACACAACCCTTGATGTTGCCGAAGAATTCATCGAAATTTTGTTTAAGCAGTTCTCCAACAAACTGGTCCAAAATGGGTGAAGCCATAGCGACTTGCCAAAACTGAAGCAGCAAGTGCAGTTGAGGAGTCAAGGAGGTTAGTGAAGCGAAGAACAGTCTTGGTACTATATCGTGCTTCGAGACAACGTTACAGAAGCTCCCGCCCCATCTTTCTCGGAGAATAGCTCGGCAAAGGGACTCGTTGCCAAGCAAGGGAGTGCCGAAGGTGAGGCAGAGGACTGAGATGGGAGAAGCAACGGGCTGTAGACGGGAGAGGAGCCAAAGAGCAGTGAGAGAGGCGGTTGTTGCTCCAAAGGAATGGCCAGTGAGGATAATCACCTTAACTCTAGCTAGAAATTCCTCAATCTGCATGCAGGAAGCAGCTCAATGCTTGAAGTGTTTCGTGTTTTTGGTTCTCGGAATGAAAGCAAGAATTGTGGAAAACTTAATACATGCATGACCCAAGGGCAATTTTTGATTGGTTCAAATATGCTGGTATGACTAATGTTAATGACTTCCCAAAAAAAAAAAGAAAAGATTAGAGATAATATCAACACTTTATCACTAGAAACTACGATACAATAATGGCTCTGTAAAAAGACTACATCTAGATTTCAACACATGGCCTAGGAATATGATATACGAAGAACACAAATAATCTTAATTAGTAATTTAATAGAGTCCAAGAACTGTCCAATTTATATATTTATGTACCAGCTTAATTCTTGGAACAAAAATTTCTATTATTTTATTTCAGGGAATGAAAAAAAAAATAGAAACATGTTTGATAAAATTTTTATTTCCGAGAACAAAATATCTATTTTTTTGTTCCCGGGAATAGATTTTGAACAGAAATAAAAGTATAAAAAGTAGTTCTTTTGTTCTCTAAACAATTTCTATAATCAATTTTTCTCTCTTCTTTTTTCTCCTCTCTTCTTCTTCTTCTTCTTCCTCCTTTTGGCTGGTCGCCAGCCTTGGTCATGGCCGGTGCAATCGACAGGCCAAAGAATTAAAAGATTTAAAGAAATAAAAAAAAAATTAAGAATCTTACCAAACGTATTTTTATCATAGGAATAGAAATTTTGGGAAGTTACTAAATGCGTTTTTTTGCTAAAAAATTATTCCTAAGAAGAGAAATTAAAATATATATTTTTCTTATAAAAATTGTTCCCGCGTTGCCGAACGCGTCCACCTTGACAGCAGGGACCGTGTACCTGGCTTTGGAAATCCCGTCGCTGATGGAACTCGAGGAAGAGATGGAGGAATCCGGCGTCCACCTTGACCGTCCCCTCGCCGTCGCCGTCGCACCTCAACGGCGAGAACAGATGCTCGCATCCACACTCGCCCAGCGCCATCAGGGTCCCGTAGCTCGGCTCGCACCGGTCGATGACCTGGACGCCCGAGAACGCCAGGTACCCGATCTCGCCGCGTCGCTCCGCCCGGAAGCTCCTCGGGGCGAAGAAGTTCGCGTCCCTGCACCGGTTCCAAGACTCCTCCAAGAAGGGCGTCGACGCTAGGAAACTCGCCAGCATCTCGCTGCTCTCGAACCTGCATCATCAGTAAATGCAAGTGGGGTAAGAAAGGAGACGACACTTCGACGTCCGGTGATAAATGGGCAATAGAGAGAGTTGGGGTGGTTACGCACGGAGATGACTCGGACTCCATGGAGAGCACTCGAGTCTTTCAGTTCTCGCCAGTGTTTGTGAAAATGTCTGAATGGGAGTGGATTGCTCCGAGAGTCGAATGCGGCTTTTTATGGAGGCATGACGTACCGACGGCCTGACGCGCAAGTCGGGGTCTGCTCGTTTCAGCGATAATTCTTTGCAGATACGGCGAAGAAAGGAGTAGACAGGAAACGACTTCTTCTAAGAGGAGACGTAGAGGAAGGACAGAGTGAATTATTATAGTAAATTTGGCAATTGCTCTGTTCGTCACTGGTGTTTTCGCAGAAAAGATACGCAGCCGCGTCAGCGAAAGTTAGCAAAGTAACGGAAACTTACCGATTAAACAAAAAATCAATTCAATATTCTAAATTCCGAGAAAATATTGACTCCACAAGATGTACTAGTGCAACAAATAAGAAGGGGCTTGAGATTGCAACGCGTGCTCAAAGTTGGACTCAAATGTCAAGAAAAAAATTTCTCTCGTGCACACACTCACTCTCTTTCTCTCACCGAACTCTCTCTCTCTTCGCCGCCCCCTCTCTCCCACCAAGCCCTTATCCAACTGACAAATCACTTCACTCAACTGACAAACTTCGCAATGGCGGAGGCAACCTTCCGAGGCAAAGCCAGAGGCTGCGTGGCGGTTCGTCGAACAAAGGCTGGGTCCTGACTCGGATGGAGAAAGAGAGGGCATAGCTGGGAGGGGGCAGTGATTCGGCGATGGTGGAACCAAAGGGGCGGCACAGTGACTCGTCGATTGGACGAGGGCTCGGTGGTTCATAACAGGGAGAGAGAGGGGGTAGAGTGGAGAGCATTGGGTGAAGAGAGAGAGAGAGTCGGTTGAAGGGGGAGAGAGAGTGCTCAGGATGAGAAGGAGCTGGAGCCGGAGTTGGAGGGGGAGCACGGTGGTTTGTCGGTCGGACAAGGGCTCGGTGGGAGAGGGGAGGGCGTCCAAGAGATAGTGTGCAGGGGAGAGTAAGAGTGTCAACAGTTTGGTTCGGTTAGTTTTTTTTTTTTTTTTTTTTTTTTTTGAAAAATCGAACTGAATTGAACAATTAGGAAAAACTTTCGAACCGAACCAAATACAAACCGAACCGAAATTTTGGTTGGATTTTTTGGTTTTGATTTTCAACTTTTAGATTTCGGTTTTGGTATTTTTTTTTCTGTTGTATATATTTTTCGTTTTCAAGAAATAAACTCTTATCGGTTTGTTGGTTCGGTTTGGTTCAGTTAACCGATAAAAACCGAACTTTTTTTTTTATCGGTTTATGAATGTTAATTTGCAAGATACTAGGCCCGTCAAATGGGTGGTTGGGTTGAAAATATTTTGGTCCACGACAAAAATTGGCGAGGTATACTCTATTTGGACCGAACGTAGTTTGAGCTCCAATTCTTAACGATCTTTCTCCTTATATTTTTTTTTTGGTGAAGGTAATAATTGTATTAAAGAGCTTGGACAAGTACACAAGATCGGGTCCATAACCCGCACTCTTAGCCGGAAGGCAAAAGTGGAGGGGACACGATGTAAAAGATTACACGACAAATACTAACACCAGCCTAAGGACAACAAGAGCCACACATAACCGACCCTCCTACTACTAGCAACGTAAAGGCGAATGCGGAAATGTGATGGCAAGAGCATTAAGCAGCTTCCGGCCAGGACGAGAAGACCGAAGAATGGAAGCCCCATCCTCTCTGAAGTCTGAGGTTCGTCGGTGAAGGATCAATATCCTTGAAGGTAATTGCTTTGTCTCGCACAACCTTAAGAAGGTGATTCTTGAGAGCTGGAATAACAAGAGATTCACCTCTGAAAATGATCGCATTTCTTTTCTTCCATATAATATGGCATAATGCACCAAAGGCAAACCGGGTAATGCTATGATAGAAATCTTCTCCTTTAAGGAATTTCATGGACCATTGCAGCACCTCATCCCAACACATATTTCTCCACGGCAGATTACACCTGGCGGCCCAGAAATAGGCCAAAGATGCCGAGGTGCGACACCGAAAGAAAAGATGGTCTATGGAGTCGGGAACTTCGTTGCAAAAAGCACACACACTATAATCAATGCGGCCATAGGAAAGGAGGAGCACCTGGGTGGGAAGCCGCTTCTTCACTATGAGCCATAAAATGAATTGGTACCGAGGTGGAATAGCGCTGTCCCAAATAAGAGAAGCCCACTTGACATGCGGTTTTTTGATTCTGATATGGTCCCAAGCGGACGCAACTGAGAAAATTCCGGATGGTTGATGGCACCAAGTAAACTTGTCAATATCCGAGGATAACACCGGAAGCGGGATTGCCCATCTCACTAACATTTGCCTTAGTGTATTACCAAGAGGAGTATACAAATCAGCTACAACCGCATGATCAGGGATGCCGAGGCTTTTACCAAATGACGGAGGAAGAAAAACATCCAAAGGCCCGCATGGTAGCCAATAATCATGCCATAAGGACACGGAAAGTCCATACCCAATTTTCCACATAAAGGATGTTCGAAATTGGTACCTTAATTGGAGAATCTTCTTCCACGACCAAGAGCATGAGGCCGGTTGGTTGGCAACCCAGAAGTTTCTCTTCGACAAGAATATAGAGTGAATCCATCTGCACCAAAGGGCTTCTCTATCCGAGAAGAGTATCCATATGAATTTAATCATAGAGGCCTTGTTGCAATCCTTGAGCGACCGAATACCCAGACCCCCTTCAATTTTCGGAAAAGAGAGGTCCTCCCACGCCACTCGGCTCCTCCTCGACCAAGAGCAGTACCTTTCCAGAGGAATTGCCTCATAATACGTTCAACGCTAGCCAAGACCGACGCCGGAAGTGTGAAAACACTAGTCCAGAATGCTTGTATAGCATGGAGAACAGACCGGATAAGTTGGAGTCTTCCGGCAAAGGATAAGAACCGGTGAGCCCAAGACTGTATCCTAGCTGTAATCCGGTCGGTCAAGGCAACACAGTCCGCCTTGGACAGCCTTGTGGATATGATGGGCACTCCCAAATACCGAACAGGCAGTTTTCCCTCCTGGAACCCAAAGGCCCACAAAATTCGGTTTCGTAAGGATAGATCTCCTCCCGCCACAAAAATCTCGCTTTTTCTCTTATTTGGGAGCAAACCACTATAAGAGGAGAAGATATCAATCCCTCTTTTAAGCATAGTAACCGACTTCCACTCCGCTTGACAAAAGAGAAACACATCATCTGCAAAGAAGAGATGAGAAAGCTGGACTGGCTTACATCTCCAGTAGTATTTGAAGTCCTGATTTGCCGTTTGAGATGTGAGGATGCCCGAAAATACTTCCATGACTAGAGTGAACAAATAGGGGGACATCGGGTCTCCTTGGCGGATTCCACGTCCTCCCGGGAAGAACCCATGAAGGTCACCATTTATAGCTATGGAGTATTTAGGAGTTCTGACACAGGCCATCACCAATCTGACGAAACCTTCAGGGAACCGGAAGGCAAGAAGGGTATTCTCTAGGAAGTTCCAGTCAACCGTATCGTATGCCTTGTGGAAATCAACTTTAACTGCACATTTAGGAAGGTATGGCTACAAATGGAAACCCGCAAACAATTCTTGCGCAAGGAGGATATTATCTCTTATTCTCCTACCTTTAACAAAAGCATTTTGGGCTTGGCTAACAAGATCATTCAGAACCATGGCTAGGCGGTTAGCAAGGATCTTAGTAATTATTTTGTAAATAACATTACAACATGCAATAGGCCTAAAGTCAGACACATCCGTAGCATGCGGAATCTTTGGCACAAGAGCAAGGATTGTTGCATTTACCTCCTTGAGCAGCCTTCCCGAATGAAAGAAATCCTTCACCGCCAGCATGACCAGAGGTCCAACGATCTCCCAATTGGATTTGTAGAACTCGGCCGAAAACCCATCCGGCCCTGGGGCTTTACCCCTGGGTAATGCAAAAACCGTGGATTTGATTTCCTCATCCGTCACCATGTCATTCAATGCCCGGCTCTGATTAGAGGACAAGGGCCGACGGATGAAGTTCTTCAGCTCTTCAACAGCCGGCCTGGCTAAAGTGTCATGATGGGATAACAATGAAGAAAAGAAATCAATGAACACCCGAGGGACTTGGACGGGGTTCGAAATTATAACACCAGACGGGTTCCCGACGAGAGAGGATTCTGTTGCAGGTTGCCTTTCTTTCTGAGAATGGTGGAAGAATCTTGTGTTTTTATCTCCCTCTTTCAACCATTTTATCCTCGACTTCTGCCGGAAAAAGGACTCTTCATGGTTTCGCAACTCAACGAAGGCGCGCCGATAAGTTGCTTCCCTTTCAGCCAGTCGATATTCATAGGATCAGTTTGCAGATCAGATTGAACCGCATAGAGGGCCTGCCTGGCTTCCTCAGCCTTTGCTGAAATATCAGAGAAGGCATCATGATTGAGGCGTTTAAGACGAGCTTTCAGCAGCTTAAGTCTAGAGACTAATCGGTACATAGGGACACCTCTAACCGGAGAACTCCAAACCTGCTGCAATATGGACTTGAACTCTGGATGGTCCTCCCAGAATTCAAAATATTTGAAAGGTTTTCTCCTACGAGGAGGATGTAACACTCTAATCACAATGGGGGTGTGATCAGAGATTCCAGGCTTCAAGAAAGCCGCTTCAGAAAATGAGAAGTCAATATTCCATTTGACATTAACCATTGCACGGTCTATCTTCCTCATCTTCCTTGAACTTCCAGAGGAGGTAGTCCAGGTGTAACGAAGCCCAACTGCTCTGAGATCTGTAAGTTCCGTTTGAGTTAAGCAAGCAGCAAATTCATCAAAATGCGGGATCCAATTAGTGGAGCTTCCAACACGATCTGAGGGGTCCTTTATCGCATTGAAGTCCCCCGCAACTAGCCACGGGACATTCTGGAAAATATCATTGTAATGCTGAAGATCAACCCAGAGAGGCCTTCTTCGGAGGAATGTATGTTCCCCATAGACAGTAGTGACAGCACAGTTCCAATCAGTAGAAATACCATAAATAGTAGCGTGAATAGCCTGGTCCGTAATAGAGACAGGACATAGAGTGACAATTTCAGGGTTCCATCCCACCCAAATCCTACCACGAGGAGAACAATCATAATTCCCGATCCACCTCCACCCCCTGATCAGCGAGGAGGATATAGACTCAAAACGGTCCTCAGGAACTTTGGTTTCAAGCAGACCAATACAACAAAGTTTATTAACCGAGACAAACCGCCTCACCTCAGCACGCCTGAGCGGGTCCAAAATTCCCCTAATATTCCAAAATCCAAAAAACATCCAAAAAACAAGGAGCGGGAACTTACCTCTTGCGAGAGGCTCTAGAGGCCGTAGCGGCCTTCTTCGGAGCAATCGATTGGGAGGAATCATCAAGCAATTTAGCGAACTGTTCCTGGAGATTTGCAGTCAACCTAGTGGACGGTTTCTTCGAACGAGCGGGTTCCTCCTCTGGTGGACTATCTTCTCCCGAAGAATCATGAGTACTAGAATTACATATATCCTCCGAAGTCTCCTGAACCACCAATGAAGACTCCAACGCCAACGGTACCATAGAATTTGGCAACGCAATAGGAGAATCATTCGTACTTCATGAGGAACATCTTTGCGGTTCGTGGAGTCGGGTCTCAAAGCCCGGCCTTCCTCCGTTAAAGGAGATAAGCTAAAAGATGCGTAGTATTGGGCTCCTTCCGTGCCGCTTCAGCAGCTGCTGCAACTCGTGCAGCCTGTTTCTTACTTTTCTTCTTGTTTTTCCGGTTCACTTGTCTCCATTCTGGGTCCACCGTTTCTGTAGGAACAAGCGGATCAACATTATGCGACACCCCTAGCTTGGACGGAGCATGTGGATCTACCTGGGGGGAACTGGACTCTCCAATATGCATTGGTCTGATGTCATTGACAGCCGCAGTATGTTCTGCTGAGACTGGATCCGAATGAGAGATATGGACGTTATCACTATCCCTTATTGGTGCAGGTTGTAAGGCAATGGCCTTTCCTTTGGCATGAACCGGCATAACTTCTGAGTTGTCGTTCAGATTTCTCGCACTTGGTTCTTCTGCAGGTGCATCAGCTACAGTTGCAGGAAGAACATCTTTGCACACATGTCCGAATACACCACATTTGTGACAAGCTAATGGTTTCCATTCGAACTCCACCTCTACAATATCCACTTTACCATCCTTGTTCAACTCAATCGATTCAAACATATTCTGCTGTGCTGTTATTTCAACACAGACTCGGCATATGATATCATAGACATCTCCTCTGTCCTCTTATCCACATAAAGTGGTTTACCGATGGCACTAGCGACCTTGCCAATCGCTTGAGCGGACCAGTAAACAAGTGGAAGGTTCATTAACCTTATCCATACCGGAACCGTCATGTGTGAATCCTTTATAAGTTCCACACCTGGGCGCCATTGCTGTAGCATAAAGGGGATCCTAGCAATCGTTATAGGGCTACCTTCAAGGATCTTACGCCTGAATTCCCTATCCACAATGCGCAGAAGAAACACTCCCCTGCTGTTGGACAGAACTTCCTGCAGCATCGGCCCCCATGCCCTTCTAAGGGCTTCCTCGACTACCTTAAAGGGAAGATTTTTGCCTATAAAGTAGCCCACAAGACAATCATTTAATTTCGGATCAGCAGCTTGAATATCAGACTCATCCATCTGCACAACAGGTTTGTTACTTATGATCTGAGGAGGTGAAAACTCCAGATCATACCCTTTGTTTGCGGCACTTGCAACCGATGCATAAGAACGGGAAGGTCTAGACTTCGAGGCACCTCTTGAAGAGGGCCGCTTGGAGTTCGATCGACCCCTGTTCTGCCTTCCCCTTCCAGCTACAGGGGGAGGGCGCGATATTGCACGAGCAGTAGGCGCGAAGGGAGCACCACGGTTCCCCGTAGCCAAAGAAGGGCCAACCGGGGGTATACTCGAACTCATTTCGGCAGGAGAAGGCCGAATACTCAGCCCCTTAACTTTCCCATGGGTCTGTTGCTCGATATTACTCATTGCAGAAGACTAGAAACCCAGAAAACCAGAACAGCGAAACCCTAACCCATTCGGACTCCAATCCGCTCGTGATAAGAAGACTTACCAGGAAAAGGATCGGAGGGGTTGGAAGGGTTAGGGAAGGCGCCTCTAGACACGAATTTCCGGGCCAAACCACCAGCTGAATCAGGCGGAATCAGGATCCACAGCTTCGCGGGAACAGTGCAAAAATCGCCCAGTTTGAGAGCATTCGTGAACAGTACCCGAGGAGTTCCGAAATGGCCCATCTTTCTCCTTATATTTTTACTTCTGAAGAGTGAGCAACTTGGTGGACCGGCACACCAAGTCAGTGAGGGAGCTTGGGTGCGCAGGTCAAGTCATGGGTTAGGACTTCGCGCAGCACTCAAGCAACATGGAGATGCAGGTGAGCGCTGCGTTGATGAACAAGGACATCTACGTGAACAGGTTTTGGATTGGGTTACGAGACGGGGATAGAGAATGTGCCTATAAAGAAATTCTTTTTTCGCTTATATAATTTTAGTTGGTGTGAGTTGCCGATGCTATTGCGGAAGTTGATATATAACTTTGCAAAATCATGAGTTGTTAGATTGATTCCACGCTCTTTATGTCTAGTATAGGACAAATTAAACCTCCCTAATTGCCCTACTTGCGCTTTAAGCCATCGATAATTTTGGCCAACATATTTGGATTGAAAGCAAAATTCCATAAGAATAGATTTTTGAATTTTCCATGTACAGCTGCTGATAAACCACAGTTTGTGGAATATTATAGCATCAATTTTGTTTTCCTAACCAACAGCTTCTACAAAATTACCCATTCCCTAGATGAATTCCTCTATTGTCGGCTTGACATCACACAAAAACTTGGTCTAGGATAAACAATCTTAGCATTGTACTTAGGGGGTTTCTTCCCGAACCTACTAATAAAACCCGTAAATACTTGATTTTTCGTTTATTAAACCCATTCCTACCTATATGTCAAATTTTTGGGCGACCCAATCTCACCCCAGCCATTAAATTTGAGGTGAAACCCATTTTGCCACCTCTTCAAGAGACCGATTTATTATATGCGATGCCCAGGCTTTTGAGACGTGTTGAAAAACAGTTAATTATTTGTTTCTTTTAAATTAACTATACTAGAAAGAATTTATTATTCTACATATAATTCATGGGGATCAAATATTCAAGAACAGTACATTCATATCACATTTACTCTAAACTAACTTTTGTATCACAAAAACCTCATACTCAATAAATGTTGCATAAATTAACCAATTGGGACTTTTTATGAATGGTGGCACAGATTAAGCGGTTTGAAATTTTTAACGAGACAGAAATTAATTTGAATAAATGTGATATAAGTGTACTTGTTTGGAATATCAAAATCCTCAACTCATTTCATTAGATTAATGAAAGAGTACAGAATTTTCCACAGAAACTACACGTTTTCTTCTTGAGATTTTATGAAACGAGCAGCCAGTTCACAAGATATGATTAGCAATGGCAATTGAAGCTCTACTCCATGCGGCGATATCTCTCTAAGACACCTAGAGATAAGATTTAGATTAGGTTGTGGAGGTTTAATTTGCAAGTGCCAATTGGCTATATGAAAAGTTGATTATTGAGGACCAAGTTTTTGAAAAGCAATTATTACTTTGTTACTTTTAAATCAAGAAAACTGAAAGTTTTAATATTCTACATATAATTAAAACAACAATTCTTTACTTATTTGCATTATATCTAGAAAATTGAATACATTTTACACTTGCGAATAAGCAAAGATTTTCTTTGCATCAATGAAAAGAAAAAGGAATATCTGTTGAGGAAAAAAAGCATATAAGTTACAACTAATATTTTCCTCTTTCGTACCCAATCATGTTAAAGTATGTAAATTTATCGGTCGTTTGTATATACATAGTAAATCTAATTATGTTATATACTATAGTATTTATTATACTAAGTTGTGTACCAGTTGAATGTATCATAAAATAAATATGGAGATTATCTCTTTTCTTTCTCATCTCTATAAGTGATGTAAGTATCTGCACGTTGATGGTTGCCTACATATAGCACTTGGATAAATTCATCTCCGATTCAAGCATTGATAGAAATGTCCTTCAAGTTCTTTTTGATCTGTGAAAGAGAACTTGATATTTTCAATGTCGCTTTTCGACATGTTTTCTTTAATAGTAAGAAAGGATGACCAAATGTCATGAGATTTTCCTTGCCCCTCTTTTTTTAGTTTTACGTCGTCTTTTCTTTCATTATCCTTTTTTCTAGTTTCCACACCTAAAAACTCTCCGTCCAGCCACCGTCCGTCCGTCGTCGCGGCCCTGTTGTCATCACCAACCCGCGCACAAGCCATCACACAATTCGCGGCCCCAGAACTATATATCTTAACGTCCTAAGATCAGTAAGATTGGTAGATGAATAAGTTAAATTTGAAATCCAGATTATGGATCATAAGATATGCAAAGTCCATAGGCCGATCGAGTTATCAGTAGGGTGACTGGAACCTAAACCGTAATCTCGTGGAAGTTGATGATGTTCGACTGATGAAGATGCAACGCAATTACCAGGAAAAGAACAAAATGTCACGTAAAGACAGCTTCTAAGTCGAAGTCAAACAAGGCAAAAATGTCTGTGTACCTGGCTTTGAAAATCCTGTCGCTAGTAAAATTCCAGGAAGAGACGGAGGAATCCGGCGTCCACCTCGACCGTCCCCTCGCCACCGCTGTCGCACCTCAACGGCGAGAACAGATGCTCGCATCCACACTCGCCCAGCGCCATCAGGGTCCCGTAGCTTGGCTCGGACCCGTCGATAACCTGGACGCCCGAGAACGCCAGGTACCCAACCTCGCCGCCTCGGTCCGCCACGAAGCTCCTCGGGGTGGCGGCATTCGCTAAGCTGCACGCCATCCATGAGCCCCCAAGAAGGACGCCGACGCCAGGAAAGTCGCCAGCATTTCGCTGCTCTCGAACCTGCATCAGTAAACGCAAGTGGGTGAGAGAGGAGGCACTTCGGCATTCGGCAATTAAAGGGCAGTGGAGAGTTGGGTGCGTCACGCGCCGTGACGACGCGGCCTCCATGGAGAGCGCTCGAGTCTTTCAGTTCCTGGCCATTGGCGTGTTTGTGAAAATGTCTGAACGGGAGTGGATTGCTCTGAGATTTGATAGCATATTTATATGAAGGAATGGCGGGCGGGCGACCGATGCGAAGAGGAGGGCGTTGCTCGGTGCTGCGATGGTTCTGCGAAGATACGGCGAAGAAAGGAGTTGACAAGAAACAACTTTCTCTGAGAGAAGGAGATAATTCAGAAGAAAGAGCAGACTTTGTCCGAGAGAAGATAAAGAAGACGGCCTTTTGCTAAGTAAGAGTAAACAATCGCCTCATCGAATTGTCACCGTCGGCTAAAATTTACTAGAGGACTGAATTAACACAAATATTAGATGGATTGAATTGACATGAATGTAAAAATTTCATAACTCAATTGAAAAAAAAAGTTTATGGCTAAATTGACATAATTATAATAAATTTAGGATTTTTTTTGATAATTTTCATGTCACAACAATTCTTGAATTTTTTGAACAAGTTGCATTTAAATTGTCTTATATCGTTTAAGAGATTATGAAGCAAGCGGACACATACGGTATCATGACAACACATGATAGTAAAGGCTTTAATATACCAACTAAACCGAAATTATGCAAATGGCGATGCTAAAAGAGATTAAATATTTGGATTAGCTTGAAATGGGACTTCATTGGAACAAGGAGTTGTAAATGGATCAAGAAGAAAACTTTGCCTTAAGAATATGCGTAGTACAGTGTATATAGCTTTTGTCCCGAGATTAAATTAGTCCCTGCTTATGTTTAGTATCAACAAAATCTCCACCCCAATTACTAAACGTTTGTATCAATAAAACCCAAAAAGAGAAAAGACAAGAAAAAGAAACCGAGCAAAAAAAGATAACTAGGCTCTCCTCAGTACAATTGAGAGCAAGGATAAATAATTTTCCATCACCAAAACTTAGGACCAGCAATCGGGCCATGCCAGGCCGGACCCAAAAGAAACAATTGGCCATACTGAGCGTGCCCATGACCCGACGGTGGCATACTTGGGCTTGGGCTGGGCCTCTCTCATAGATAATATTCTTCCTACCATAGCATACTGATAGCTCCGAGATGCCATGGACGCTCTACTTCTCTGTTAACTCCTGCTTTGAAACAATAGAAGAGGTCCATCCTCACATCTTATGCCAGTACATCATCCCGTATTTAGCAATACAAGCACATTTAAAGACCAAGAAATGAGAAGAAATATCGAAAGACCAATGCTATTCCATATTAAATCCTTCCATACATAGATATGACCCCAGGAGCATTTTTCCAAGAAAAAGGGGAAGGAGCATATGAATTTGCTTTTGTAAAGATACCTGGACCACGGTGATAGATCGTCAATTTCCTTTTTCAAATAGTATAGACGTAAGTAGGAAGACAAATTTGATCTTCAATTAAACATGAAGGAGCTAATTACCTCAGAAATGCTACAAAAGAGAAATGTAAAATGTAGATGAAAGATCCTTACATCGGTTTTAAGCACCCCACCACATTTTTGGCAAGTAGGGATTGTAAAATCCTCCTTCCAGAATTTCGCATCTCTCTCAATGTCACCATCAGGCCTCTGCTTCATGCCATAGCTCGTGTCTGAACCAGGGTTTCCAAAATACAAACCTTCTATTGCAGCTGTCCACTACAGTCTACAGCAAAACTATCACCTCAGCTCAGTTACCGACCATTCGAATTATCAAGTAAACTACAATTTTCGCATATGTCATCCATGAACCTCCTTGCAAACATACTGCATAAAAGGGAAAGAGAAATCATGGTGGAACCTTATGAATGTTCTGGGATTGAATTCCGCAGAAAGGAAGAAAACGGAATAGCACTAGAAAAAAGTAAGTTCTAAGAGTGCACCTTTGGGTTGAGAGCCTTCACCTCTTCTTGAAACAAATTCTGGCAAAAAGGAAATCCACAATCTTTACATATTACAGTATACCATGTATTTCCAGTGGATTGCTATCAGCGCGATGGTGCAATCTCAAATAAGTTCAGAAGAATTATTAATATCCAACTTCATTCTCCAATTTCTGAAAATGTCACAAAATTTCCACAGCCAGTTACCTGTCAACATTTTGGGTAATCATAAAATTTTCTCGACCAGCCTTTTCAAGAGACGCAAGGGCATAATGAGCTGCACTAGGCTGTGCTGCGGTAAAACCTTCTCCATCCAGCATAGCTCCTTGCCCAATATCGTCTACGGGCCGTTTAGAATGAAAAAACTGCTAATGAATTGTAATGGAATTGGAGTAAAAGATCGAGAGACACTAAAGATCTTAGGCACGGTTAGACACATAAAAAGATATAAACAACAGAGAAGCCCCATGAAGAAACTGGAAAGATTTTATCTAAGCAAGAACCAACAACAAATCTTCTCCATATGAAAAGTCAGCTAATTACAGCACATTTTTTTTCTTTCCATATTATCATATCCTTCGTAAGATAAAAAATCCAACATACTTCCTTGAACGTCCTCCCTTATTTTCTGAGGCATGACCCCAACCCTGATTTTATTCTACTTCCAGACGAATTCTAGTTTGTAGTATCCCAAAGACATTCACGTGAAAAAAATGTTCCCTATGGAAAATGCTCTTTCAATTAAATGAGTTGGCTTCCAATTTCACCACCTATTTCATTTCTGCTTCATCCTCATCCAAAATTTGTATATATGCACTAGAACACCTTCAAATTCAAATTTATCCTCCATAACTTGCTTTATGATTGAACCGTCCCAGCACGTGCCTTCAGATCACTTGATGGGTAATTGGCCTGAAACCCGTGCTATAAGCCTCATTTGGACTTGCATAGAACATATAAAAGTTAGAAGTTTGTCTTAGCTATGAAAGAGCCAGTCCAACATAAAAATGGTGGAGATAAAATTACAAATTGTCACACTTAGCATGAAAGCTTGACATGAGAGTGCAATCATACAAACTCGACTACATATGCTTACATATATACTACAAGTTTATGCAAAGTGCATAACTTGAAGATTAGTGTTAGGCATGTATAATGATGCAGCTTTTTCTCTTCCAGTACTTACCAGTCTCTTAATTATCCAAATTAAAACATACAGAATAGCCATGAAAGAATACTCAAACTGTCTTTGATATAATTTAGAACAAATTAATGAGAACTTTCTTACCAAAAAAAAGAAACAAATTAATGAGAACAGTGGCTGTTATATGTCATATCATCTCCAAAATGATATATTTCCAGTAATTACCAGTCACTTAATTATCCAAATTAAAAGATACAAAATAGCCATGAAAGAATACTTAAACTGTCTTTGATATAATTTTTTAGAAAAAAATTAATAAGAACAGTCGCTGTTATATATCAAATCATCTCCAAAATAATATATTTCCACCCATCAGTGATGTCCATCCATTGAAATGTCTACTAAATGTTAAATATCATTCTAAACATAACTAAAGAACCTTCTAAAATCGGGAATACCGTACTCTGTGCTCATTCCAGCTCCAGTCAAAGCCACAAGCTTTGTACCACAAGCCAATTTAGACGTATAAGTAACATGAATTGAGTCAGGGAACAGACGTCTCACCAAGAAAAAGGACACTTGGGAACATAACTACAAAGTAAGAATTCATTGCAGGTAAAGGGTAAAAAAGTCTAAGATGGGTCCTTGAATCAGGCACCATCTTCTTGTCCCTCAAGAATGTGAAGGGTGCTTTCTCCGGATTCCCCAAAGAAACCCCAGGAACCAATATGTGGGCATTTATATGAACAGACCTAGTGAAAATAATTCTCCCAGCTTTCATACAAAGTTTTGAAACCGTATTATAATCACACAGAACCTCTACAAAACCCGAAACCATTCATGAGCACAACAGTGTTAATCAAATGCCATCAATTTTACAGCAAATGACTCAACCCTGTAGAAGTCTGTACATGCAAGATATGAATGATCAATCAGAGCACAGACAAACGATGTCAAAATGCAAATCCACAGCAAAAAACAGAGACATTTCCACAAATGCAAAGATAATGCACCGAAAACAGAATACTCCCTAAAAGCCCAGATGATCCTTTGAACTACGTAGAGTCTCAATTCAGAGAGAGAGAGAGAGAGAGAGAGAGAGAGAGTGTTGCTGAACATGCTGTAACATTGAAGGATCGAGCAGCCTTTGAACTATGTACATCAAATAATTTTTGGCATAGACAAATAATTAAATTCAATTGTAGTGTTGCTGCAATAAACAATGATGAATGTCATCAGTGTTTCTTTAAGCACAATCCATTCCATTCGGAGCAGGCATAGAAGGTGGCTGCAGGAACTTCGACTTGAAAGCTTCCCATATCTCAGCCCATAATGTGTAACTCGACTTCTTGGCCAGAAAATTTATAGACAACTCCTTCCCATCAAGCTTCTTGAAACCGTTCAAGTTCTTCAAAGCCGTCTAGGCAGTTCCTGGTTATTTTGCACACCCTAAGTTCCAATATCACCCCCCTTACGCAACGTAGCTGCAGCAATTACCACAACTCCCATAAGCACCATTGTTGCGTGAGTAAAATGGTCTCCCCATCTCTCCATCCGCTTAGATTGGCAGTGTTTCCCTAACATCATCAGCACTACAGCCAAATCGAAGCAGATTATAAATACCATACCAAGCCAGTCTAGGTAAGTATCCTGATTCACCGCAAAAAAGGCCGTTGAAGCAGATCCCATCAGCGTGGCCATCAATGCCAACAACTGCAACATCTCCCTCTTCTCTCTCATTCTTTTCTTTTTCTTGTGTTCTCCGCTAGATTCCTACAACAAAGAGATAGTTGCTGGATATTATTATATGCATTTATGTAAAGGCATTATATGCAAAATGTAATCTAAAACATATTTTGAAGAAAGGGAACATGGGCTTGTTCTATACCTTAGTTTCAATTTTATTGTTCACTGTTACATCTGCCCTTGGAATCACCGGTATATTCGCGGGCATTGGACTTTCGATATCACCTTGGCCTGCAATCGCCGTTGAAAGACATTGAATGTCCTCCACTATTTCAACGGTCTGATTCTGCAATCCACCGCTAGTTCCAATTGGAATGTTCACTACTACATCTTCTTCCCTTGGAATCTCCTGTATATTCGCCGGCATTGGACTATGGATATTGCCTTGGCCTACAATTGCCGTTGAAGGACTTTGAATGTCCTCCAATATTTCATCGGTCTGATTCTGCACTCCACCAAGAACGAAGCAAACGCGTAAGAAGAAGGAGGAAAAAACAGAAAACAATGCTAAAAAAATGATATTTTATATATTGTTTGGCCAACGACGCTCCCAGGGCCTCAGCCGATCTGGGGCAATGCACGCGGCTCTCATCCAGCCAGCGACACTCTGATGACAACTGTGAGGGGCCGCTCGGACCGACGACGTCAAGACACGGGGCGACGGGCGGATTTTGACGTGGGCTGGACGGTCACGATCTCCGACCGGCACACGTGAAAAACAGGACAACACCAGAGGAATGAAGGGCTACCGGCTCGCGCACGAGGTCAGCCGGAGGGTCCGAGCTCGCTTGCAGCCCCGGTGTTCGTCGAGACTCTCTCTCACTCCCCGTCCTCTCTCGGCCCTCTCAATCTCCATCCCAGATCCCTCTCTCTCTCTCTCTCTCTCTCTCTCTCTCTCTCTCTCTCAGCCTTCCCCAAAACCGAACCCTCTTTCACGATTTCTCTCTCTTTTCCTCTCCTCCTTCGCCATTTTCCCCCCTTTTTCAACCGAGCTCGTGGCCCTCGTATCTAAAGGCGAGGAGCTCGATCGACGGAGGCGGTTCGGCCACTAGATCTGGGCACGCCGACCAGCCCTGATTCGGTCAAACCGGGGTCAAGGGGCTGGGCCTGAGCCCCTTTCGTGTTTTTTTATTTTTTAAAATTTGTCCGAAATGCAGTAAAATAAGGAAAAATAAAATAAAAATAGAACTTAGTTTTTTTTTTTTTTGGTAAAATAGAACTTAGTTGATGCAAATAATATTAATGCCTGTATGATGTGAAAATCCTTTTTTGTTAGGGCCAAATTGGTCTCTAATTTTCTATGCAATATAATCCTAAATATTTAACCAAAATTTATGTGTCAACACTCCAAAATATTGTCAGATTAGGAAGCCAAGAAGATAGTGTCCCGTGTGGATTTCAGAAGCATTTAATTACCTGTGGATCTATTCCTGAGGATGGTAATGCCAATGGGACACCAGTTTCGTAGCTTGACTCGGAGAGGCCGTTGATGTTTATCCTCTTCAGGAATTGCAAAGAAAGCAGTTTCGTATAATAACCATACTTCATATGATCCTGAAAAAACTTCAGATGATCCTCAAAACTGGAAGCTGGAGAGACTGCCTCAAGCATCAAATGCATCATCTTAACAAAAGATGCCGCATTATCCAGGCAGTTTGCTCCCTCTTCTGAACAGAATAGGTAGGTACCCAATGGCCAATACAAACTGTTCTTCGCCCCTCCTTCTGATTGTGCAGCATCTCTAACACAATTCTTGATGTTGCCGAAAAATTCATCAAAATTTTGTTTTCTCAATTCTTCAACAAACTGGTCCAAAATGGGTGAAGCCATAGCGACTTGCCAAAACTGAAGCAGCAAGTCCAGTTGAGGAGTCAAGGAGGTTAGTGGAGCAAAGAACAGTCTTGGTACTACATCGAGCTTCGAGACGACGTTACAGAAGCTCCCGCCCCATCTTTCTCGGAGAATGGCTCGGCAAAGGGACTCGTTGCCGAGCAAGGGAGTGCCGAAGGTGAGGCAGAGGACTGAGATGGGAGAAACAATAGGCTGTAGACAGGAGAGGAGCCAAAGAGCAGTGAGAGAGGCGGTTGTTGCTCCATAGGAATGGCCGGCAAGGATAATCATCTTAAATTTTCCTAGAAATTCCTGAATCTGCACGCAGAAAGCAGCTCAACGCTTGAAGGGTCTCGCGTATTTTGCTCTCAGAACGAAAGCAGGAATTGACGAAAACTTAATACATGCAGGACTCAAGGGCAATTTTTAATTATTTCAAATATGCTGGTATGACTAATGTCAGTGACTTCCTAAAATTAAGGAAAGACTGGAGACAATATCGACAGTTTATCACTAGAAGCTACGATATTATAATGGCTCTGTAAAGAGACTACATCTAGATTTTCAACACATGGCCCAGGAATATGATATATGAAGAACACAAATAACCTAAATTAGTATTTTAATATAGTTTGAGAACTGTCCGATTTATTTATCTATTGCACAGCTTAATCTCTCAAAACAGTCTACAGCAGTTATGCACAATTCAATAGGACTGTCCAACTCTTTGTGACTGGTAAGTTCTACAAAACAATATGGTTTTTCTGAAAGAAAAATCTTGATAGTTCATGCTCTCTGTCGCTCTCAGATGAATTTGCTTTTTTGCTTTATAGTGGATGAGAAATCAGTAGTGGGATTTCCAAAATGAGGGGTGGTCAATAGATTGTCGAGAGTTCTTAATTAATTGCAGCCTGACATTACCTTCACACATAAGGATTAAGAACTAGTATCTTAATTTGCTTTCTATGTAAATTTTGAATCCTACCAAATCCTCCTACCAAGTCCATTCAAATTAGGAGGATTTGTGGAATTCGTATATTGCTCTATTTGGTAACTTTTTTGTTCCTCTATTTTTTTTGTTTTTTCATTCCCGGAACAAGGAAAAAAAAAAAAAAAAAAAAGAAATACACATGATAACATTAGCTAATCTTTTAATTCTCCAAAACAGATCATGGATAAGGAATAGGTTTGAATTGAAACAAGAAGTGGAAAAAACTTACTCCTTTTTTCCTAAGAACAAGAAGAGACATAATGTTATCTTAGAAAAATAAGCTCAACCTAATCTAATGCTCGTCTTTACACAATGTACACAAAGTCCAATCTCCTGATCCGAACTGAGTCCCCCTTTCTTAGAATAAAAATAAAAAATTAAGAAACTTAGGAAAAAATCTAGAAATTAGATTTTGAGTAGTTTTACTAGATTGTAGTATTAATTCTAATTTAGAATTAGTTTAGCATAAAAAAATGAAAATCTTTTGATGAAAATTGGATTCAAAATTGAATAAACTATTAGATTCTACAATGTAGATTTTTTAATACCGTGTTTTTTTTAAGAAGATGCTATCTTAGAATATCTTGATCAATTAAATCATTATAAAAGTCCACTTTTATTTAAACATGAAAATGTTAAGTCATCGTTGACATTTTTAGAAAAAGAAACTGTTATTTTCGCGAAGCATTGTTATACAATTATTTCTCTATTGTATAGTTAGACTTCTAAGTGGAAGTCAAACAAGGCAAAAATGACCGTGCACCTGGCGTTGGAAATCCCATCGCTGGTAAAATTCCAGGAAGAGACGGAGGAATCCGGCGTCCACCTTGACCGTCCCCTTGCTATTGCCGTCGCACTCCAACAGCGAGAACAGTTGCTCGCATCTGAACTCGTCCAGCGCCACCAGGGTCCCGCAGCTCGGTTCGTTCCTGTCGATCACCTGGAAACCCGAGAACGCCAGGTACCCGATCTCTCCGAGTTGGTCTGCCATGAAGCTCCTCGGCGCAGCAGAGTTCGCGAAGCTGCACAGCCTCCACGACTCCTCCAAGAAGGGCGTTGACGCCAGGAAACTCGCCAGCATCTCGCTGCTCTCGAACCTGCATCAGCAAAAAGCAAGTAGGTGAGAAAGGAGACTTAACACTATGACATCCGGCAATAAAAGGGCAATAGAGAGAGTTGGGTTAGTCACGCACGGAGACGATTCGACCTCCATGGAGAGTGCTCGAGTCTTTCGTTCTCTGTTTCGAGCCAGAAGGTCTGGCCCTGGCCGTGTTTGCGAAAATGCCTGAATGGGACTGGATTCCTCCGGCGGTGGAGAGCATATTTATCCATTTTCAAGGGATAAGAAGGGAATAATGATGACTTTTCTTCGAAGACGGGGGAATTTGAAGATGGAAAGAAATAAATAAGTTGACGGGAGACGAGGACGAAGACTAGTGGGGCAAGGGGAGAGTCAAGTCAGCAAAGCAACCGAAACGCGGGAAATTAAAAGATCAGTTGCTCTGGTCTTTCCCAGGAAAAGATCCGCAGACATGTCTCAGCGAAGAGTAGCAAAGCAATTGAAACGTTCTGATTAAACGAAGGTTTGCAACGATCAATTTAATTTTCTAATTTTCGACCAAAAAATAAATATAATTCACTCTTCTAATAAATGTTTTGTCAGTAAATTAACAAATACTTCAAATTCACACTTTAAAAGACCATGCCATTTAACGGGAGAACTACCAAAAATGTCTATAATCCAATTTAATCATCAACCTCTCTCTCTTCTTCTTCTTCTTCTTCTTTTTTTTTTTTTTTTTTTGGTCAATTAAGTCTTAAATTTTTTTTTTTTAAATTGTATCAATTCTGTCCATTTGGCCAATTTTAGCTACATTTTTTTTTTATAATATTTTAATAATTTTTTAATTTTGAATTTTTCTTTTTTGTTTTCTCTTTTTTCTTTTGTCCTTCCATTTCTTCTTCCTCCAACCATAAGAGAAGCAAAAAAAAAAAAATTTAAATTAAAATATTGTTAAAAATTATTCACATTAACACTAATCATGCCATGTAAGAAATGACTAACGTTCACGTTAGCGCTAATTAGCCAAAATTGGCCAAATGAATTAAACTGATAAAAATGAAAAAATTTATGACTCAATTGACAAAAAGAGAAAAAAAGTTTAGGGTCCTGCCAATACATTTATGACTCTTTTTAGTAATTTTCCCACTCTTTAATATATATATCACATTGATCCTTAAATTTTTTGAACAAGTTGTATGCAAATTGTCTTACGTGGTTTAAGAGATTTTGAAGCAAGCAACACATGAGGTTTCATTACAGTATTATGACAACGTGATGGTATGACTAAGGAGGGGTGATGCTGATAGTAAAGGCTTTTGTATAGTAAGTGGCATTTGGTAAAGCGAAATTATACAAATGGAGATGACACAAGAGATTATATATTTGAATAAGCTCGAAGTGGGACTTCATTAGAACAATAAGCTGTAAATGGATCAGGATGAAGACTTTGTCTAAGAATAAAAAGAGACATAACGTTATTTTAGAAAAATAAGCTCAACCTAATCTAATGCTCGTCTTTACATAATGTACACAAAGTCTAGTCTCTTGACCCGATTTGAGTCCCCCTTTTTAGAATAAAAATAAAAAAATTCAGAAACTTAGGAAAAAATCTAGAAATTAGATTTTGAGTAGTTTTACTAGATTTTAGTCTTAATTCTATTTTAGAATTAGTTTAGCATAAAAAAATGAAAATCTTTTGATGATAATTGGATTCAAAATTGAATAAGCTATTAGGTTTTACCATATGGATTTTTGAATAACGTTTTTTAGAGAAGATGCTAGGTCGCAAAAGCTCAGCAACTTCGAGCAATATTTGCTCTTGTTCTTGTAGAAAAAAAGTCTATGCACCTGTCTATTGTAATGCCCAATAATTTACTATCAACCTCCTCATATTGTGAATTATAAACCAGTGTGACTCTTTGTTGCCCCATCCATCTTGCACTAATTATGTTGGATTTTCTTATACTATATTAGAATATCTTGATCAATTAAATCATTATAAAAGTCCACTTTTATCTAAACATGAAAATGTTAAGTCATCGTCGACATTCTTAGAAAAAGAAACTATTATTTTCACGGTATATTAAGAATTGTTACACAATTATTTCTCTATCATATAGTTAGACTTCTAAGTGGAAGTCAAACAAGGCAAAAATGACCGTGCACTGGCGTTGGAAATCCCGTCGCTGGTAAAATTCCAGGAAGAGACGGAGGAATCCGGCGTCCACCTTGAGAGAAAACAGTTGCTCCCATCTGAACTCGTCCAGCGCCACCAGGGTCCCACAGCTCGGTTCGCTCCCGTCAACCTCCCCATATTGTGAATTATATAATCGCCTAACTCTTTGCTGCCCCATCCATCTTTGACTTATTATTATGTTGGATTTTCTTAGGCCATCTAGGAATATCTTGATCAATTAAATCATTATAAAAGTTCAGTTTTTTCTAAACATGAAATGTTAAGTCATCAACAACATTTATATAATTAAATAAAAAAATTGGAAATAGAATTTTTAGAGTCACACCAAATGCATTTATGTTCTTTTTATATTTGGGAATATAAAATTTGCGTAGCTATCAAATGCATTCTTTTGATTAGAAACTTGTCTAAGGAGCAAAAATAGAAAAACTATTTTTTAATAGAAATTGTTGTGGAGAACAAAAATGTTACCAAACACACTCTTAGCAAATAAACATTTTTAAAACAACTTTGTGGTGAGTTTTCCCATATAAGGCCTTGAAAAATTAATTCACATTTTATTAAACTAAATAAATATTAACTTTGGTAAAAAGGAATATTGCAATCCCATGCCATCAAACTCAACACTCTTTTCTTGTTGTTATCAAGTGCATGAAATGAAATCGCTGTTAAAAGAGAAGAAAGTAAGACTCTGCAAGCCATGCGAGGCAAGAAAATGCAGAGACGTATGCCTTATGAAATACTTTTGAGTCCTGCCACGCAAATGTTTATACATTTTCCTACCAGCCGCCATTTTCTTGGTTCTTTTCTGCTTTGAGTAAAACCGCAGCATTTTGCGCTCTTGAAATGTCGGATTCGTCATGGTAGGTACGGAATAAACAATTTATAAGGCTGATTAATTTATCAGGATGGTGGCTGAAAGCTAAATTGCAATTTCGTGGAAGTTGATGATGTTTGACTGATGAAAATGCAATGTAATTACCTAGAAAAGAATAAGGACTTTGCTAACATAATAGTTATTATGGTACTATGAGAATAATAAAGTAATGATTTATTATGAGTTATAAATTCTTTAAATAATGAGTTTTATAATAATTTATAATTATTTATAATTTAACTTTTATGATTCAAAATAAATTATTATTTTTATATTACATAAAAACTGTCACGCAATCAATTTTTCATAGTAAGGTCGAGACTTCTAAGTGGAAGTCAAACAAAGGCAAAACGACTGTGCCCCCGGCTTCGGAAATCTCGTCGTTGGTAAAATTCCAGGAAGAGACGGAGGAATCCGGCGTCCACCTTGACCGTCCCCTCGCCACCGCTGTTGCACCTCAACGGCGAGAACAGATGCTCGCATCCGAACTCGTCCGGCGCCAGCAGGGTCCCGCAGCTCGGTTCGTTCCCGTCGATCACCTGGACGCCCGAGAACGCCAGGTACCCGACCTCTCCGCGTTGGTCTGCCACGAAGCTCCTCGGTGCGGCGGAGTTCGCGAAGCTGGACAGCCTCCACGACTCTTCCAAGAAGGGCGTTGACGCCAGGAAACTCGCCAGCATCTCGCTGCTCTCGAACCTGCATCAGCAAAAAAGCAAGTAGGTGAGAAAGGAGACTTGACACGTTGACATCCGGCAATAAAAGGGCAATAGACAGAGTTGGGTTAGTCACGCACGGAGACGAGTCGACCTCCATGGAGAGTGCTCGAGTCTTTTGTAATATATGGGCTTTAAAACAAGAAAAGAAAAGAAAAGAAAAGAAAGGTTTGAAAAGTCAAAAAGGGAGGCTGAAGAGGTACGTGGAACCTTCGGCTGGGCTTTAAAAAGAGAGAAAGAGGGAGAGAAAGAGAAGCAGCGGGCAGAAACGAAAAACAGGGGAACGAAGAAACAGGGAACGAAGAAACAGGGGAGAAGAGAGAAAGAAGAGAAAGGAAAAAGGGAAAAAATTTGGCGCGCTCGTGATCCGAATGCCTCATCAAGCCGACTCAAGGGTATTTTGCAAGGCCGGTAAGAAATTGAAGCCTTTAATCACTTACTTGAAGCCTTTAATCACTTACTTGAAGCAATTGCCGCAATTAGGGCTCGAAATTCGGATTTCTTGGGTATTGGTGTGGCGAAGCCCAATTTTTGAGTCGTTGAGCTGTATATTTTTCAGAAATGGTACTTTGGGATGTTGTGAAGCTATAGCATTTTACGGATCGTGATTTGAGCTCGCGGTTTGTTCGGAACGTAATTTTTAAGTTGGAGGCGCAATTTGGTACTGTAGCGAACAGTGGCTTCGAGTCTCTTTTTTTTGTTATTTCCGGTACTGTTTTGGGGCGGCTGAGTTGCGGTTGTTATTGTATGTTAAGAGAGCTTTCTAAAGACTATAAGACGGCTTGAAACGGAATTTTGTGGAGGGAGTTATGGCTTGACGAAGTTGGCGCATGGGCCGCGCCTAGCTGAAAATGATGGGTTTATGCTAAATTGTGAGCTTTTGGGGCGCGTAGGTGTCATTTATCGACTACTAGGCCTAGTATAGACGAGTCGTTATAAAAATATCATTTTTACTCGGCTTTTTGATATTTTTCCGTTAATTGTTAGGAATCCGAATGCGTCGGTTCGTGTGAGCGTCGTAATTGATTTTTGACTTTTTCAAGGTGAGTGACACTATTTCTTCTTCGTATTTTAAACTCATGTTTTGAGAAACGTGGTGGATTATATATTTCATGAGTTGATAAAAAGCATATTTTATTGCATAAAACATGATTGAGCTATTACGCCATTTTTGTTGTTCGAAGGGAGTTGTATTTTGACATTGATTTGAATGGTCGTTTGAAAAAGGAATTGTGAAAATCTTTGAATGCTTTGATATTTATATATCAAATTTTGAGTTGTGATATAATTCCTTTTCTGATGTTGGATTACTGAATATTGTGATTGGTGATTGGTGCTCAATGTTTCTGTGGACCCTAAGGGGTGTGTAGGTATGCGCATACTATTCTATGATATCCTTGTGGGCCGAGCCACCGGCTAATAATATGTGAAGACCTTGCCAAGGGGGGAATCTTGGTCGTCTTGTCACGGGCGTTAAGCGTGACCATGGTTAGACATTTGAGCATGAATTGATCAATGGAGTGGACCATTGACGTGTGATTTGAGTTTGGTCGATGGAGTGGACCATCGATATGATTTGACGAGATTAATCAATGGAATAGACCATTGATGCATGTTTTATGAGATTGACTAATGGACTGGACCATTAGTATTTCGGTATTTGAGTTATAATTATGTTTTCGAGTTATGTTAAATGTGCATAGTGATTTCTTGATCCGCTTAGAAGAAATGTGTTACTCATTGAGCCGTGGTAGCTCACTCCTCTCATCTACTTGTTTTTCAGGTTCTTCAGCGAGTCACGAATAGGCGTGAGCGTTCGTTCGGGGAGGACTTTTGTGGTGGAAATTTTGGGTATGGCTTATGCATAGTTCATAAGTTTATAAGTTAGTCTTTGTATAAGGTTTATGTTTTGATATTTGTGGATTATAGATATACTCTGATATTATAACCAATTACTTCTTTTTGTCAAATATATATATGTGGATGTATATATGTTGATATTGGGTTGAATTTTGGTTACGTTGAGGCTGCGTCCTTTGGAAAAAGGACGGCCGTGTCATGCCCTTCTTCTTGTGAATCGGGGTGTGACATCTTTCGTTCTCTGTTTCGAGCAAGAAGGTCTGGCCCCGGGCGTGTTTGTGAGAATGTCTGATTGGGAGTGGATTGCTCTGAGAGTTTAGGAGCGCATCTATAAATGAAGGCATGGCGGGCGGGACGCGTTAAGGAGGGCAGCGCCGCGATGGTTCATTGGAGCTACGGGGAAAACACGAAAATTGACTAGAGACTAAGAAGATGAAGACATTCGACATTGAATATTTTACAGTCAAGAGGGGAATTACGCGGTTATTTGAATGGTCTTTTCCTAGGAAAAGATAGGCGGACCGCATCCCGGCGAAGCGCCAACGAAGCAAACGAAACGTTTTGATTAAACAAACGTTTGCAACAATCATTTCTAATTTCGACTGAAAAAATAAATATAATATACTCTTCTAATAATTTTTTTGTCAATAAATTCAAATTCACTCTTTAACAAGACCATGCCATTTAATGGTAGAATTACCAAAAATGTCTATAATCCAATTTAATCTTCAACCTTTTTTTTGGGCCAATTAAGCTTTAAATTTTTTTCATTTGGACTAATTCAGTCCATCTAACTAATTTTAGCTAGTTAATACTGATATAGATAATTTTTAATGATATTTTAATATATATATATATATATATATATATATATATATTTTGCTTTCTTTTTTTTTTTTGCCTTCCCTTCCTTCTCCTCCAACCACAAGGGAATAAAAAAATTAAAATTAAAATTTTGTAAAAAATTAAACTATTGTTAAAAATTATTCACATTAACGCTAATTGCCTCATGTGAGATGACTAATGTTCACCTTAGCGCTAGTCAGCCAAAATTGGGTAAATGGACTGAATTGGTATGACTATAAAAGTTTTATAACTCAATTGGCAAAATGAAAAAAAAAAAAAAAAAGTTTAGGATTCTACCAATAACTTTACGACTCTTTTTAGTAATTTTCCCACTTTTTCATAGATATCACAACGATCCTTGAATTTTTTGAACAAGTTGTATGCAAATTGTCTTACATCATTTAAGATATTTTGAAGTAAGCAACTCATGAGATTTCATTACAGTATTATGACAACGTGACGGTATGATTAAGAAGAGGTGATGCTAATGGTCAAGTCTTTGGTATTGCAAGTGGCAAGCGACATTATACAAATGGCGACGCCGAAAGAGATTAAATATTTGGATAAGCTCAAAGTGGGACATCATTGGAACATGAGCTGCAAATGGATCAGGACGAAGACTTTGTCTAAGAATATGCATCGTGCATAGCTTTTGTCACAATATTAAATTAGTCCCTGCTTTTTTTAGTATCAACAAAATCTCCCCGAATTATCAAACGTTTATGTCACTAAAACGCTAAAAAAATACAAAGAGGAAAAAGAAAAAGAAAAAAAGAAACCAAACAGACAAGATAACTAGGCTCTTCTCTATAAATTGAGGGCGAGGATAACTAATTTTCCATCGCCAAAACTCAGGCCCAGCAATCGGCCGATGCCGGGCCGGGCCCAGAAGAAATAATCGGCCATGCCAGGCACAGCCCCTTGTCTCCCATGCCCGTGATAGGAGGCCTACCTTGGCTTGGGCCGGGCCGAATTCCCTTTCTATTGTCTTTTTGCAGATTTGACTAGTACTTTTTGGGACGCATAACATTCACAACCACTTGAGGCGACTGCAAAGTTTCTTATTTTCTCTGAATTCATCGTCATTAGCAATCACATATTGCGAATCTGCAGCTCTTTCCTTAGATTATGAGAGAGTATAGAATTTTCCATCCAAGCTGCACATTTTGTTCCTAAGATCAAATAGATCGAGCCCCAAGCTCTCAATGTATGTAGAGATTTCTCTCTAAGACATATGGATATGAGATCTAGTTGGTTTGTGGAGCTTTAATTGCAATAGAATAGGCTCATCAAGTAAGTGGGTCAGGTCGGGTTGAAAACGGTTTGGTTCAAATTGACCCAATTAGACAATATAGAAATTGGCAAGATATACCTAATCTGGACCTAATATATACTCAACCCACTCCAAGCTCCAATTCTTAACAATTTTCTCCTTAAATTGTTTTTTCTAAAGAGTGAGCAACTCTGTGGAACGATTCGCTGAGTTGGTGAGGGAGCTTAAGTGCTCAAGTCAAGTCCTAGGATAGGAATTTGTGCGGCACTTGAACAACATGGAGATGCAGGCAAGCGCCACGTTAATGGACAAGGACACCTATATGAACAGGTTCTGGATTTGGATATGAAATGGGGAGAGTGAAGGTGCCTATAAATAATTTTTGTCCACCTATATAATTTTATATAGTGTGAGTTGCGGACATTATTGTGGATGTTCATTTATGACTTTGCAAAACCATAAGTCATTAGATTGATTACCTGTTCTTTATGAAAAATTATAATATAAAATAATTTATATAAAATTATAATTTTTCATAAATTATAATTTTATTAGATTGATTACTTGTTCAATAAATTATATAAAATTTAATAAATTTAATTTGTTTTTTTATTAGATAATTTATTAAATTATAATTTATAATTTATTAAATTATATAAAATCATAAAAATGTATGAAAAATTATAATATAAAATAATTTATATAAAATTATAATTTATAAATTTTGTTTTTTCCTTTATGCTTGGTATTAGACAAAGTAAACCTCCTTACTTACGTAACTTGCGCCCTAAGACATCAATAATTTTGGCCAACCTAATTATGGATTGAAAACAAAATTCCATAAGAATAAAATTTTCAATTATCCATGTACAAACCGCATGATAAACTAGAAGTGTGTAAAAAGCATCGCTTGAATCGAGAATTGTTGGGACCGAGTCGTCGATCGCTTGATCCGATTAATCGGTTCTCGTTGCCTAAAAATGGAACTAGTGTTTGGGTGGTCCGGTCCTAATTTCAAGCGGAAGCCGACCAAACCGACTACACATACTCTTTTTATTATTTCTTAAACAAATAAAAGTAACCAATTTTTTTTCTAATTTCTTCATAAAATATAGCATCAAGTAATGAAAAAAAAAAGTAACCATTTTTATTGGATCGAACCAAATCGATAGTTTGGTAAAAAAAAAAAAAAAAAAAAAAAGAGGAGCAAGGAAAATCCCTTATGAAAAGCCAATGCAATTATTTACATTTTGTTGCTTTTTGTTCATTCCCCGTATTCAGATTTTTATTGCATTCACCTTTGCATCTTCAAAAGCTAATACGGCTTTTGTTATCTCCGTAGGCGATGTAAGTATCTGCATCTTGATGGTTACATACATTAGCACTTGGATAAATTCATCTCCGCTTCAAGCATATATAGAATTGTCCTTCAAGTTCTTTTTGGATCTATAATTTGTGAAAGTGAACTTGATATTTTCAATGTCGCCCTTTCCTTGCTCCTTTTTTTTTTTTTTAACCTTTCGTTTTCTTATCCCTTTTTTAGTTTTCAAAACCAGGCACCACCAAGGTCCAAGACACAGCCCGTCCAGCCACCATCCGTCCATTGTCGCGCCCCTTTGTCATCACCAACCCGTGCACGAGCCATCACACAATTCATGGCCATAGAACTATGTATGTTCATACCCTCAGAGCGGTAAGATTGGTAGATGAATAAGTTAAATTCACAATCCAGTCTATGGATCATAGGATATGCCAAGACCATAGGCCGATCGAGTTATCACGAGGGTGAGTGAAAGCTAAACCGTAATTTCGTGGAAGTTGATGATGTTCGACTGATGAAGATGTAACGCAATTACCCAGAAAAGAACAAAAGTCACGTGAAGACAGTCTTGTAAGTTGAAGTCAAAAAAGGCAAAAGGGACCGTGTAGCTGCTTTTTGGAATCCTGACGCTGGCAAAGTTCCAGGAAGAGACAGAGGAATCCCACGTCCGCCTCGACAACCCCCTTGCCGTCGCCGTCGCACCTTAACGGCGAGAACAGATGCTCCATCGGCACTCGCCCAGCTCCATCAGGGTCCTGCAGCTCGGCTCGGACCTGTCGATCACCTGGACGCCCGAGAGCGCCTGGTACCCGACCTCAGCCCGTCGGTCCGCCACGAAGCTCCTCGGAGCGGCGGAGTTCGTGAAGCTGCACAACCTCCACGACTCCTCCAAGAAGGGCGTCGACGCCAGGAAACTCGCCAGCATCTCGCTGCTCTCAAACCTGCATCAGTAAACGCAATTGGGTGAGAAAGGAGAAGACCCTTTGACATCTGGCGACAAAAGGGCAATGGAGAGTTGGGTTTATCACGCACGGAGACGACTCGGCCTCCATGGAGAGCGATCGAGTCTTTCAGTTTCTGGTCCTTGGCGTGTCTGTGAAAATGTCTGAATGGGAGTGGATTGCTCCGAGAGTCCAGAGCGGCTATATGAAGGGATAGCGGACTGGCGGACCGACGCATAGGAAGGGACTGTGCTCGTGCCGCGATGGTTCGGTGGAGGTACGCCGAAGAAGGGAAGTTGACAGTAAACGACTTCCTTTGAGAGGAAAGGAGAACAGTCAACGGTCGATTGTTATATAATAATGTCGCAATCTCGCTCTTCTTCGATGGTCCTTTCGTAGGAAAGATACGCAACCGCGTTAGGGAACAGCCAGCAAAGCAATCCAAACTTTCCGAGGTTCAGAAAGCCAAAGTAAGCAAACGCTTTGCAACGATCAGTTCGCTCTTCTGATAAATGTTTTGTCAGTAAATTAATAAATGCTTCGGATTCGCTCTTTAACAAGAGCCCTACACTTAATAAATATTAGGTGTGATACCACGAAAACTCGAAACTAATATACATGTGATAAATTTACCTTCCATTTGTTCCGTTAAATTTTACTATTAAATTATTGAGTTAAATTATAAATGGTATCCGACGGGTGTATCAATTTGGAAGGCATAAGAGTACAAGTTTGTAGTTTTTCGTGATAATAACTCAATTTAACGAAAATTAATGGAGGATAAATTTGTTACAAGTTTTTGGTTTAGGGTTTTTTGGAGTAAATTTGTCATAGAAATACCATTTTGGGATTTTCCGTGGTATGAACATTATATATTACAACAATTCTCAAATTTTTCAAACAAGTTGTATATATTTGTTCTTGCATCGGCAAGAGATCCTAAAGCAAGCGATACCATAAGATTTTGTTGTAGTATTGCGACAATGTGACAAAAGAGGATTGACGATTTCTAAGAGGTGATTTCAATAGTAAAAGCTTTGATAAATCAAGTGGCTTTTGGTAATTTGAAATTATGCAAATAATTGATATTGAAAGAGATTATATAATGAGATTAGATCGAAGTGTGACTTCATTAAAACAATGTGCTGTAAATGGATAAAGAAGAAAACTTTGTCTAAGAATATACCTAGTGCAAGATACATAGCTCTTATCAAATTAGTCCCGCTTGTGCAAAAAGAAAAAAAAAAAAAGCGAATAGAAAAGATAACTAGACTCTTCTCTATACAATTAAGGGTGAGGATATATAATTTTCGGGAAAAGTGCCAAAAAGTCATAAACCTTTTTTGGTGCTGATTCAGTTCTAAACATTTTTAAGTTGTGCCAATTCAGTTCTTTTGGCCAATTTTGGCCGGATTTTGCTGACCGGACGCCGGCTAGCCGACATGGCTTAATCGGCGCTAACGTAGACAATTTTAAATAATATTTTTAATATTTTAAAATTTATTTTTTATTTTTTATTTTTGTCTTTTTCCTCCAATCGGTTGCCGAGGTCCGACGATTGGCCGAGGTGACTCGCCGGCGAGGGCGAGGCGACCTCATCGGATCTAGCGAGGTCAAGCCTCGCCGACCATGGGCGAGGCTTGCCCTCGCCGATCTGGTGAGGCTCGCCCATGGCCTGATCTCGGCAAGGTCGCGAGGCGAGCCTCGCCCGACCTCGCCGATCGTGCCATATCCGGCGAGGGCGAGGCTCGCCCATGGTGGCGAGGTCGGCCTCGCCCTTGCTGGTGATCACCTCGGCTGGTCGCCAAACCTCGGCGACTGGCTGGAGGAAAAAGAAAAAATAAAAATAAAAAGAAAAAGAAAAATATTAAAATATATATATTAAAATATTATTAAAAGTTGTTCACGTCGCACCGATAAGGCCATGTCGGCCGGCCGACGTCCAAAGAAATCCAACCAAAATTAGCCTGAAAGGATTGAATTGGCATAACTTAAAAATGTTTAGGATTGAATCGACACCAAAAAAATGTTTATGACTAAATCAGCACAAAGGCAAAAGGTTTAGGACTTTTTTGGCACTTTTCCGTATAATTTTCCATCACCAAAACTTAGGACTAGCAATCGACCATGCTGGGCTAGGCCCAGAAGAAACAATGAGCCATGCGGGGCACGATCCCTTGTCTCCCATGCCTATGACCAAATAGAGGCTTGCTTGAGCTTGGGCTGGGCCTAATTTTGTCTCCATCTATCCCCCTTATCTCTCTCTCTCTCTCTCTCTCTCTCTCTCCTTTTGGAGATTTGATTAGTACCTTCTTCACACGTAACATTCTCGACTACTGTAGACGGGAGAGGAGCCAAAGAGCAGTGAAAGAGGCGGTTGTTGCTCCAAAGGAATGGCCAGTGAGGATAATCACCTTAACTCTAGCTAGAAATTCCTCAATCTGCATGCAGGAAGAAGCTCAATGCTTGAAGTGTTTCGTGTTTTTGGCTCTCAGAATGAAAGCAAGAATTGAGGAAAACTTAATACATGCATGACCCAAAGGCAATTTTTGATTGGTTCAAATATGCTGGTATGACTAATGTTAATGACTTCCAAATAAAAAAGAAAAGACTAGAGATAATATCAACAGTTTATCACTAGAAACTACGATACAATAATGGCTCCGTAAAAAGACTACATCTAGATCTCAACACATGGCTCAGGAATATGATATACGAAGAACACAAATAACCTTAATTAGTAATTTAATAGAGTCCAAGAACTGTCCAATTTATATATTTACTGTACCAGCTCAATCCTTGGAACAAAAATTTCTATTCTTTTGTTCAAGGGAATGAAAAAAATAAAAACGTGTTTGATAAAACTTTTATTCCTAGAACAAAAAATTTATTTTTTTATTTTTGAAAATAGATTTGGAACAAAAATAAGAAGTATAAAAATGTAACTTTTTGTTCCCACGAACAATTTATAGAATCAATTTTTCTCTCTTCTTTTTTCTCTCTTTTCTTCTTCTTCTTCTTCCTTTTGGCCAGTCACCAGCTTTGGCCATGGCTGGTGCCGTTGACTGTCCAAAGAGAAAAATAAAAAGAAAAAAGAAAAAAGAAAAAAAATAAAAGAATTAAAAAATTTAAAAAAATTAAAAAATTTAAGAATCTTACCATATTCTATCTTAGGAATAGAAATTTTGGGAAGTTAGCAAACATATTCTTTTGCTTAGAAATTATTCCCCATAACATAATAAACAGGAAAAACCACTTCTCATAAAAAAATTGTTCTCCCGCACAAAGACCAAAGGAATCAGTGTACCTGGCTTTGGAAATCCCATCGCTGATGAAACTGGAGGAAGAGATGGAGGAATCCGGCGTCTACCTTGACCGTCCCCTTGCCATCGCCGTCGCACCTCAATGGCGAGAACAGATGCTCGCATCCACACTCGCCCAACGCCATCGTGGTCCCGCAGCTCGGCTCGCAGCCGTCGATCACCCGGACGCCCGAGAACGCCAGGTATCCGACCTCCCACGTCGCTCCGCCCGGAAGCTCCTCGGGTGAAGAAGTTCGCGTCCCGCACAGTTCCACGACTCCTCCAAGAAGGGCGTCGACGCTAGGAAACTCGCCAAAGCATCTCGCCGCTCTCGAACCCGCATCATCGCAAAACGCAAGTGGGGTGAGAAAGGAGATGACACTTCGACGTCCGGTGATAAATGGGCAATAGAGAGAGTTGGGGTGCGTCACGCACGGAGATGACTCGGCCTCCATGGAGAGCACTCGAGTCTTTCAGTTCCCGGCCACGGGCGTGTTTGTGAAAATGTCTGAATGGGAGTGGATTGCTCCGAGAGTCGAGTGCATGTTTATATATGGAGGGGATGGCACCGACGTGGAAGGAGGGGTTGCTCGGCGCCGCGATGGTTCCTTGCGATATGGCGGAGAAAGGAGTAGACGGGAAATGACTACCTCTCACAGTAGAAGGAGGACATAGTGAATTCTTATATAATTACTTGGCAATTCCTCCTGTTCTTCAATGGTGTTTTTGCAGAAAGATATGCAGTCGCGTCAACGAACAGTTAGCAAAGCAATGGAAACTTCCTGATTAAACAAACGTTTTTGCAAATCAATCCACTCTTTTGCTTGAGAAAATATTTGTTGCACATGACATGCTAGTGTCATAGGTTAGTTGTTTACGATTGATCAAACACCACGCGGCCTTAGGATTTTTGATCCCAAGTCAACCTTTCATGTGTTGACACCTAAATTTTGGCGATTTGTTTAAGGGTTTCTTAATTGCATTGAAAAATTGGGGATTGATTTCTAACCCCTTAACAAAAAATTTTCATTAAAATTGCATCACACATAGACCTTAGAAGAATTTGTGTTACTAGTCTTATAATCAATCAAAAATTTTTATAAAAAATTAGTACAAGAAAATTTCGAAATTAAAAAAAAAAAAAAAAAAAAAAAAAAAAAGGGCAGCTAGGCCTGGGTTTAGACAAACCCTAGGCTGGCCCCTTCCTCCCTTCCTTTTTCTTTTCCCTCACGCGCCCACTAGCTCGGCCCATCCACCTTTTCCATTCAGCCCAACCTCGCGCATGAACCTGTCGTCTCCCTCCCGTTGTCCTTCGCACGACGACCTGGCGAGAACAGAAAATGGAGCAACGACCGGGAGTAGGGGATTGGGATTGCAGGCGACCAGCATGATCCGCGGGTCGGAGGGGGCAGTTCGGCCGGCAAGCTGGCAGCCGCAGAGGCCATGCGCGCTTGCTGGCCAGGTATAAACCGGAGAAGGCAACAGCACGAAGAGGGGGAGGATCAAAGGGAGAACACAGAGGGGAAACCGAGAGGAAAGGGAGGAGAATAGGCCGGGTAAGGAGCCGAGGAGTCTCGGACGTCTAGCTACCGTCGGTGAAATGCCGGCTGCCGCTGTAATCTTCAGAATCCAGCAGCACAGGGAGCGTCGAGACCAAGAAACCGCCAAGCCGAGAGCAAGCGAGAGAGGAACACTGAAGGGAGGAGAGACCGAACCCGAAGTAGGAGCTCGTGGAAGCAGTTCGTTGACGCCAGAGATCCGTTCGCCCGCCGTCATTCGCCGTAGCCCATCGCTGGACGAGGTAGGTCTCTTGAATCCCGTAGCCTCATTTCTGAAAATGCTGGGCCGGAGCTCATGGCCGACCGGCTCGTGCGAGCTCCGGCCCTCGTCGCCTTTGTTGTTTGCTCTCGTGTTCCTTAGGCGTTGTATCCCAAGACCCTTGAAACGTATTCAGCGTTCGGTTAAGCCGAAATCCCTCGAATTCGGTAGTGCACACCATGTGTTCGACAAAAGTCTTCAAAGAAAACCGAGGAGTAACTCGCGTTTTGACACTGCACCCATTCATTTTTTCCCCCTTGCTTGCTAAATCTTTGTTGCTTTGCCCCGATTTGTTGTATTTTCGGACGATTTGCGCGAGATTTGGCATGTATTTGAGTCGACGACTGCTCCGTCCGAAAATAGGGTAGTTGTTGCCGGAATAGGTAGCCGACGAGGGTCGACGCCGGTTGAGAGGATGACCGGTGGGTGGCAGTGGTCCGGCGACCTTCCTTAGGGTCGCCAGAGCTCACGGCGTTGTCGGCGTCGGACCGGCGAAGGAGCTGCAGAAGCTTTGGCGAATCGTGACTGCGGGAGGGGGGGCTCAGAGAAGACGTCCGAAAGAAAAGTACAAAAGAAAATAAAAAAAAAGGAAAAAAAAAAAAAGGAAAACACAAAAGGGCTGAAAATAGAAAATAGGGAATGGGCTTCGCTCGGGCCGTGCGAATGGGTTGATTCGTCGCGGGCCGAGCCCCTCTCTTTCTAGGGAATAAAGGCTAATTTCAATTCGGGCCGAGCTTCTTTTTAAAAAGAAAAGAGAGGGGAAATAGGAAAATGTGGTCGGGCCTAGTTTTTTTTCGAAGCGGGTCGACCGGCCCGCATACCACTGGACCGAACCCGGTTCCAGACGGCCGAACCGGGCCGGGTCGACCGGACTCCGACCCGATTCGTCCATTTTTTAAATATTTTTTAAAAAAATTAAAGTTTAAAAAAATTTTAAAAAAATTTAAAAAATCGGAAATTCTTTTTTAAAAAAAAAAAAGGAATCAAATCAAAATTTTTTTAAAAAATCGAATTTTTTTGGGAAAATTAAAAAAATTTAAAAAGATAAAAAAAATTAATTAAAAATCAAAAAAATTAAAAAATTAAAAAAATTAAAAATTTAAAAAATTTAAAAAATTTAAAAATTTAAAAAATTTAAAAATTTAAAAAATTTAAAAATTTCGAAAATCCAAAAATGATGAGATTTGATTAGGATCTGCCATGTATTGCCATTTTAGTGTAATTAGACTTTTATGTGCTCGTATATTAATTATGTTGCATGTTTAATTTGCATATCTAATTATGTTTGATGGCATGTGCTTAATTTCATGGCAATTAGGATCTTGGTAGTTATGGTTATTACTTTAATGATTGTGCATCTGCATGCTCACCTCCTATGTTAGTGGATATGTATGAAATCAATCCAAACTACCGATGAAAATCATTTTGTTAAAATGAACAAGATTAGGTACAAAGGGCACTAATTAGTCAATTAGTGTAATTAAGTCCCCGACCCTAGATTCTCTGGTTGCATAGGAAGTGAGGCACGCTCTCATGCCTCACTTGGTTTCTAGTTGACCCCAATAGGCTAGTGGCGACTCCTTTTGTGCAAAATTTTTAAGAATATTCCAACGTCACGCGGGGTATGGGCTTGGGAGAGCCTGCACCTAATCATGGGCCTTAAGTCTGTCCTTTAGGCAATACCCCTAAACCTGCTCCCTCGGGTAGGTCGCGACATCATGCACACGCACAAGCACAAGGTCGGGTGCACAAAGGAACGAATGTATTTGCTTGTGAACGAGCTAGCTACAATGAGGGGGAGGGACCCCTATTTATACAAGTCGGGTTATATCTCAGCCATAGATCGTTCCTCCGATCCAACGGTGGAGTTTGAATCTGTATCATCATTATAAAGCTACACGGTAGGCCATTTAATGGTTGTAGCCCTTGGAAAGCCCATGGGTGTGTGTTAGAAATAAGATCAGGGCAGCAGGGCCGCCTGACACGAGAGTAGTTGAACGGTCGCAGGCTGCACGTGGGCTGGCCGAACATTGCTCACAGGTCATCCATGGGCCTTTGTCTGGATCGCGCATGGGCTGGCCGTGCGCGGATTGTGGATCGCTCATGGATCGATCGTGGGTTGTTCTTAGACAAGCCCTTGTGCGTGACATGGCCTCATCACGGATGGTCTTAGATTATGCTTCGTCTGTGGGCCATATCATTCTCTCCCACCTAATCGGGCGACGCCCTCATCGTCTGTGGTGTGGAAGGTTTTGATGCGTTTCTTGAATTGCCACAGAGTCTTGGAGGGTTCCCAACTCGCTTCACTCTTGGGAAGGCCCTTCCATCAAACGAGGTATTCCTTTTTTGACGCACAACATCTTTTCCGTATGGTCCGGTCTGCCATGATACATTCAACGTCCTGATCATAGGAGGTTTTCGCTCCAAGGGGCACTCGTTGTGATTTGCCTCGATCCGGATCTTCCTCGTCCGCATGGAAAGGCTTCAGCATGCTCACAAGGAACATGGGGTATACTTTGAGCTTGGCTGGCAAGTCCAGTTTGTATGCCACATTCCCGATCCGCTATAACACCCGGAAGGGGCTTTCATAGCGACGGATCAGCCCTTTGTGCACGTCATGGTACCAAAGGACCAGGTGCAATTTAGCCAACACCAAGTCTCCAACTTGAAATTCCACATGCCGTCGCTTCTTGTTGGCCCACTTCTTCGTGTGTTTTGTGGCTCTATTTAGGCATGCCTACACCAAGTCCGCATGTTCATCCCATTCCTTGGCAAACTTGTATGCAGAGGGGCTGCTTCCCCGATACCCCGAGGCGATCGCTCTCAGTGTAAGTGGTTGTTGCCCAGTCATGATCTCGAATGGGTTTTGGTTTGTGGACTCACTCTGCTACAAGTTGTAGAAAAATTGGGCCACATCAATCAACCGTTGTTGACACCTAAATTTTACAATTTTATTATGTACAAGATTAAGAATTAGTCTACCTTTTAAAAAAAAAAAAAAAAATTGGGAATTAGTCATTAAAACAAAAACAAAAACAAAAAAACAAAAAGAAACAAGAAAAAACAACAAAACAAACAAAAAAGAAAAAAAAAGACATGGAAAGGGCCGGGCTGGATCTCGCCTTGGCCCGGCCCATGCCGCTTCGCCTCCATCTTCGCCGAAACCCTAGCAACCAAAAAGGGGGCAGACCGCAAGGAAGAGAGAAAAAAAAGCACAAAGAGAGGATCCGAAACAAAAAAAGGGTAGAAAGAGAGAGAGAGCTCGAAAAGAGGGATTGGCGCCGAGCCGCCCAATCGAGGCCGTCCCCGCCGTCTTCTCCGGAACCCAAATCTAAGGAAACGGAGGGGAGGAGGGCAACGGCGGTGTAGCCCAACGCCATCCTCGTCGCCCCAACCCGACGCCGCTCGACCAACCGAGGCCGCCACCGTGTCCCCCGAAACCTAGATCTAGAGAAGCCGAGGGAGCAGCTCGCCGCCAAAGCCACCCGCAAGTCTCCGCCCTTTCTCCTCGACGCCAAGCCGTCGTTCTGCGCACCTCGAGCGACGCCCACACCTTCGCGGCGTTGCCGCCGGCGCCGGACGTCCGCGCACCGTCGCAGTAGCTCGAGCCACCGCCGCGCTCCGCCCGCGACGACCCGCTCGCGCTTTGCTCACGAACCGACAAAGCACCCGACGCCGAACTAGCCGGAGACGAACCAGATCTAGGAGTTGATCGAACTCCGCCGCACCATCGGCCGACCGCCGCCACCGTCCCACTCTAGTCGCCGTTCAAACCCCTCGCGCAGCCGGTGCCGCGCCACCCATCACCGCCCTCAACCGGACGCCGTCCGAGCTGCCTCGCTAGTCACCGCCGAGCGAGCCCCACACCGCCTCGCCACGCGCCGTCACTCTTGGCCGCGTCTCCGCCAATCACCGCCGTGCCGACGCGCCGCTAGTCGTACCGCCGTTGCTGTCCGAATCACCTCGCGCCGCCGCCAACGCCGCCAAGAAACCCTAGGGTTTCGGCCAAAAGGAGCGGGTCGGACACGGGTCGCGAACCGGGTAGGGTTTTTGAGCTATTTGGGCCGATTTTGGGTTTGGGTTGTTTTGCTTGTGAGCTTATAGACTTGTGGGCTTAGGACTTAGGGAATTGTGGGCTTCTTTTTTTTAAAATAAAAGAGATTGGACCAGATTGGGCCCGCTGGTTGGGCCCAATCCGAACCGAAGAAGGGCCCGACCAGGGGGTGGGGCCGGTTCGGCCGCCCCCATTTGGACCGAACCCGGTCCGACCCGATCCGCTTTGACCGGCCTGGGTCGAATCGAACCGAACCCGACTCGGTTCACCTTTTTTAAATCAAAAATTAATTTTAAAAATTAAAAATTAAAAAAATATTTTCTTTTACAAATTAAAAATTAAAAATTAAAAATTAAAAAAAATTAAAAAAGATTTTAAAAAGATTTTAAAAAAATTAAAAAATATTTAAAAAGATCTTAAAAAATTAAAAAAATTAAAAAAGATTTTTAAAAATTAAAAAGATTTTTAAAAATTTTTAAAAATTTTTTAAAAATTAAAATTTCGAAAATCCAAAAATGATGGGATTTGATTAGGATTTGCCATGTATTGCCATTTTAGCGTAATTAGACTTTTATGTGCTCGTATATTAATTATGATGCATGTTTAATTTGCATATCTAATTATGTTTGATGGCATGTGCTTAATTTTATGGCAATTAGGATCTTGGTAGTTATGGTTATTACTTTAATGATTGCGCACCCGCATGATTACCTCACATGTTAGTGGATAAGCATAAAATCAATTCAAACCGTCGCCAAAATCATTTTGTTAAAATGAACAAGATTAGGTACCGAATGGGCACTAATTGGTTAATTAGTGTAATCAAGTCCTGATCCGAAATTCTCTGGTTGCGTAGGAAGTGAGGCACGCTCTCATGCCTCACTTGGTTTCTAGCCGACCCCAATAGGCTAGTGACAACTCCTTTTGTGCAAAATTCCTAGAAAATATCCCAATGTCACGCGGGGTATGGGCTTGGGAGAAGCTGTGCCTAATCATGGGCCTTAGGCCCGTTCTTTAGGCAATACCCCTAAACCCGTTCCCTCCCCCCGAGGGTAGGTCGCGACAACCGTGCTCAATTCATTTGTGAGTTGCTCACGTAGTGCCGGAGGTAGATTTCTAGGAGTGCATTCACCTACTCTGTTTGTTCGTCGGTTTGGGGATGCATGCTTATGGAGAAGTTGAGGTTCATCCCCAAAGAACTTGAAGAGCTCGGTCCAGAACCACTCGGTGAATCGAGGATCGCGATCGCTCACGATCGTGCGTGGAACGCCCCAATACTTGACGACATGCTTGAGGAATAGCTTGGATGCTTCCTCAGTTGGGCAATCTTTCGTGGCTGGCACGAACATCGCATATTTGGAGAAGCGATCCACCATGATCATGAGGGTCCGACACCCTTCGGACTTCGGCAAATTCACTTTGAAGTTCATGGAGACACTCTCCCATGGACGTTCTAGGATAGGCAACGGCTCAAGGAGCCTCGTCGGAGACCGTTGCTTTATCTTGTCTTGTTGACACATAAGACATGTCCGCATATAAGCTTCGATGTCATCCCTCATGTGTGGCCAATAATACTGATCCTTGACAAGCGCCATGGTGTAGTGGATTCTCATATGACCCACCCATTTGGAATTGTGGCACTCATGCATCACTTCCTTTCGGAGTTTCCCATAGAACAACACATATAGTCATTGTCCCTTGGTGTAGAGGAGATCGTCCTCGCACTAAAACTGCCTCGTCTTGCCCTCTTGGGCGTATCGAAGGAGGGCTTGAGCTGTTTGATATATGAAGAACACAAATAACCTTAATTAGTAATTTAATCGAGTCCAAGAACTGTCCAATTTATATATTTACTATACTAGCTTAGGTGCGCACATCAACGTTTCTATTCCGGGGAACTATTTCTTTTCAAAAATATTTCTTTTTTATTTCTACTTAGGGAACAATTTCTTAGTAAAATAAAGTATTTGGTAATTATAAAAATTTATATTTTTGGAATAGAAAAGAATAGAAATGTGTTTGACACAATTTATAAATTTTTGTATTTATTCGTTTTTTTCTTTTTATTCACAGACCATCAACTGCTAGCCGTCGTCGCCCGACCCGTCGCTTGTTGCCGGAGGATCGCTGATCGTTGTCCATAGGACCGCCCGCCGCCGCAGTTGGTGCTGGTGGAGGCTGGTAGGCTATGGGCGACAATGACGACGGTAGTTAGTGGCAGTCATTAGTTGGCGGGCTATGGGTGGCGGTGGCCACCAGCGGTCGCCGACGGTTTGGCAACGGGGAGCGCCCGCCATCGGTCTACCAACGGTGGCCGCAGATAGCCGAAGGTGGCCGGCGATTGGCAAGCGGCCAACGGTGGCTGCAACATGGAAGAAGAAGAACAAAAAGAAAAATAGAAAAGAAAAAAAAAAAAAAACTTATTTTTAGAAATTATTTTCGAACAATAAGTTATTTTTTTCTTGTTTCTGTTCCAAATATATTTCCCAGCTTACTTTTCTATTCGAGAATAGAAAAATAAGTTGGCATTATTTCTTTTCTTTTTTTTTTTAAAGAACAAAAGACCAGAAATCGGGAGAAATAGATACGTTACTATGTAAGCCCTTAATCCCTAAACAAAAATTTCTATTATTTTGTTTTAGGGAACGAAAAGAATAAAAATGTGTTTGATAAAACTTTTGTTCTCATGAACAAAAAATATTTTTTTGCTCTCCGAAATAGTTTTGGAACAAAACAAGAAGTATAAAAGAAGTAGCTTTTTGTTCTCAAGAACAATTTCTAGAATCAATTTTTCTCTCTTTTCGTTTTTCTTCTCTTTTCTTCTTCTTCTTCTTTGGCCCGTCGTCAACTGGCCAAAGAGAAATAGAAAAAGAAAAAAAGGAAAAAGGAAAAAAATAATACAAGAATTAAAAAATTTAAGAATATTATCAAATGCATTTCTATGTTGGGAATAGAAATTTTGGGTTGTTGGAAATATGAAGATACTGATTCTGAGTATCAATTCATGTATCAGTGATTGAATCAGTCTGTTAGTGATTAGCTTGGTAAAATAGGAAAATGTAATCAGTGTATTTTTTATTTCCCATATTATTTCCTCTCACTAATATTATAAGTGGAGGATCATACTTGTACATTTGATATACAAGAAATACACAAATCACCTTTCCTCTCCATTTCGTCATGGTATCGTAGCGCCTCGTTTTGACCTAGCTTCCGCAAATAATCTAAATTGCCTTCGGTAGTTTTTCAATTGTTGTTGCAAAATCTCTTTCTGCAAAACAAATTGACACACCGATTAGGAATTCAATTATTCAAATACTCATGGCTAGAAATCACAGCAACGACCAAGAAGTGATCTCACCTGTGGAGGAATCGCTCAACCATCCTACTGAAAATCTGCCACAAGATCAGATTGTTCAGTCCCAAATTGATGAAACCCATAATTTCCAGCCACAGCTTTTCGGCTCCATTACCGACACCTATTCAACAATGGCCATACATTAGCTGGTATCCACCATGGCCAATGGCCCGGACCTAGTCACGCATCTACTCAACAGAGCTTACCTGGAGAAGGAAATGAATCGGGATCCGGAATTCGACTCGAAGGAAATAATGCATCACAGGACACTCGTTCCAGTGGTGGATCGGGACTGGGTTTTGGACCCGGATTGACTCCACAGAATCCCTATCCGGTTCTTCAACCCGGATCTCAATCCGCTTTCTTACCGTACGGATTTCCCTTCAACGGGACGCCCCGAGCTCAAGCGACCCCCTCTACACGTCGCCGCTGCAGCCGACGGACCGAGTCGCGACTCATCGCATACAACTCACCGGACAAGAAAATTACAACACTTGGGCTCGAGACTTTCGGCGACCACTCGTGACAAAGGAAAAAGATGGCTTCATAGATGGAATCGTATCTTACCCGACTGACGAACGACAGCAATGCCTCTGGCGAAAATGTAATTAGCTAGTTCGTACCTGGATCGGGAATTGCCTCGCTCCAGATGTCGTGGCAGGGCTTCCACCAACCGAGGACTCAAAAACGATCTGGGCGAACATTCGAGAAATGTACGGGCGGCTCGATCCGGCGAAACTCTTCACCATTACTCAAGCCATCTCGGACCTGAAGCAAGGGAACTCGTCAGTCGCTGCTTGCTTCAACCGAATTTCCGCTCTCTGGAACGAGCTGGAAGCGGCCGAAGAACGCCTTGAGGGTCCCGAATCCACGCTGCAACAATACCGAGCAATCAAAGAGAGGGAGAAAGTGACTCGTTTCTTTACCGATTTTGAACGACACGTACTCACCTTTCCGTTCGCAGATTTTAGCAATGGATCCCATGCCCTCGCTCGGCCGGATCTACCAACTGGCTGTCCAAGAGGAAAGCCAGCGGCAAGCCGCATCCGAGCACGGAAGAGTGGGCGAAGGAGTCGCCCTTGCTGCTTTCCAGAGGGGTCTCAATTCAACGGAGGCGCCGCACCGTGGAGGTCGAGGCTTCGCCGGAGGAACATAGAGCTTCGGGCAAGGAGGAGAATTTGGGGCTGCGGGGAAACGATTTGGGGAAATAACCCCTAACCCTAATTTGCGATCCAACGGCTGGGATGCTGGGAGAAGATCTGACGGCTCCTATTTCTCCACTTATCCGAACGGATCCAACGGCCAGGAACAGAGAAGATCGGACGGCTCCTATTTCTCCACTTATCCGAATGTATCCAACGGCCGGAACAGAAAGATCGGACGGCCCTCAACCGTCCGCTCACTTGGCTGAATCAAACGGTCCATACTTTGCCACGTCAGCACCCGCGTATAGAACATCTGGTGGTCCACGATATGCCACGTCATCCACAAAATCTGCTGGGCAAAATTTCAAAAATAAGGGTAAATACTGTGAATATTGTAAACGTCCTCATCACACTATTGACACATGCTGGAAGTTACATGGAAAGCCAGGTGATAAAAAGGAAATTGCTGCTTACCAAGTTTCAAAGACGGAGGACCGATGGTGCAAATCGATCATTACCCAAGATCATTACCAGAATATTATGAAGGCATTAAATCGCTTGTCCATTAATGACAAGACTACAAGTTTCTCAGTACTTTCTTATGCAAGACAAATTCAATATCAGTTGATGCATGGATAATTGATTCAGGTGCTAGTGACCACATAATATGCAATGAACAATTATTTTCTGGTATCCAAGAAAGGCCACATTCCTCAACATCTGTACGTCTGCCCAATGGAAACATTATTCATGTTAGTAAAATTGGAACAGTCCAGCTTAATCCAAAAATTGTTCTCAAAAATGTCCTTTTCATACCTGAATTTGAGTTCAATCTTTTATCAGTCTCAAAAGCTTGCGAAGATAATTCTTGCCGGGCTGTATTCAATTCGAAAATTGCTTCTTTCAGACCCTTTGACCTGGCAAATGATGGGCTTGGGTAGTGTCGCATGATTGTATTTTTGGACCGGTCTCCAAAAAGATCTTGATTTTACCAAATCAAAGCATTTCTTGTAATGCCATTACTAGTAATAAAGATATTGTTTTTCATCAATGTTTGGGTCACTCTATGCGTTTCCTTATCCTCAATGCCCAATATGTCCATTAGCAAAGCAATCTCGAAAACAATTTCCCGTCGACATCAAGAGCTACCAAGTGCTTTTTCCCTACTCCATATGGATATCCGGGGACCCTATCACACTCCACATCGTGATGGGTCTCGTTTTTTCTTGACCATCGTTGATGATTACACTCGTGCTACTTGGGTTTTCCTTATGCAATCCAAGAGTCAAACTTTTTCTACTGTCGAATTTCCTATCTCTCATTAAGAATCAATTCGACAAACCAGTCCAAAGAATTCGTACCGATAATGGACGTGAATTTTTTCTGCGGAATGTGTCTCCTTGTTATCTTCTAGAGGAATTATACATGAGAGTTCGTGTACCTACACGCCTCAACAAAATGGGATTGTTGAGCGCAAACATCGTCACCTCTTAGAAGTAGCTCGAGCCCTCAAATATCAAGCCTCTATACCAGAAAAATTTTGGGGTGATTGTGTGGTCACAAAGAACTTACCCGATCAATCGCATGCCAACTAGATCCTTGAAGGACGAACTCCTTTTGAATTGCTTTATGGAAAGCAACCAATGATTGATCATCTTCGAGTATTTGGATGTTTATGCTATGTGGCAGCCCTAGGGCCACGAAGTAAGATGGATCCTCGGGCTATGCAGTGTATTTTTATGGGATACCCTTCTTTACGTAAAGGCTATCGAGTCATGGAAATTTCCACGGGCATTTTTTTGTGAGCAGAGATGTTATTTTTCACGAAGAAATCTTCCCATTTCAAGAGGCAACATCGTCATCATCAACATCTGCTCATCAACCTTTCTTATTAGAAGATGATTTATCTGTTCAACCTCGCATGTACTCCTTGCACCGTAAAAGCATATTCCGATCTCAACGTAAGATTCCAACTCGGGTGATAACACACCAATTTTCGCACTGGAAACCATACCTCATCCAATTCCCAGGAGACCTCATCGCCAACAAATCATCAGAGGCTATCTCCTGCCACAACAACGGAGCCAAGGATTGAGCAGCCTCGGCGTTCTGGACGGTCTACTCGACCTCCTACATGGACAAAAGATTATATATGTCCTACGGTGGATTCTTCAGGTACACAATATCCTGTATCCTCTTATGTTTCGTTCAGTAGGTTATCACCAGAACACATATGTTGCATTAGTAGAATTTCATAAGAGCAAGAACCGTCTTCCTATTCTCAGGCAGCATGTGATCCCAAATGGCAACATGCAATGGAGCTCGAATTACAAGCCCTCCATGAAAATCATACTTGGGATATTGTTATCCTACCGGCCGGACGAAAACCTATTGGGTGCAAGTGGGTTTATAAGATAAAATTCAAGGCAGATGGTTCCATTGAGAGATATAAAGCTCGTTTAGTAGCAAAAGGTTTCACACAACGGGAAGGGTTTGACTATCATGAAACATTCTCTCCTGTAGCTAAGGAAGTGACTGTTCGCTCTTTTTTGTCTCGTTGCTGTGTCTGTTGCTGCCTTTCGCAACTGGCAATTGCATCAAATGGATGTCCATAATGCATTCTTGCATGGGGATCTAGATGAGGAAATTTATATGGAACTTCCACAGGGATTACGCAGCCAGGGGGAGTCTCGTGTATGTCGTCTCCGTAAATCCCTGTATGGACTTAAACAGGCTTCTAGGCAATGGTACGCCAAGTTCACTGCTGCATTGACCGACGCAGGATTTCAGCATTCCAAACATGATTATGCTCTATTCACATGGACTAAAGGTACTTCGTCCATCTTTCTCTTAATATATGTTGATGACATTCTTATCATGGGGAATAATGAGCTGGCTATTGCAAAATTCAAAGACTACTTAAGTGCCACTTTTCACATAAAAGACTTGGGGCCTCCTAAGTATTTCCTCGGCATTGAAATAGCTCGATCTGACAAGGGAATATGTCTCAGCCAACGAAAATTCATTCTAGAAATAGTCTCTGAACCAGGATTATCGGGGTGTAAACCAGCTGTTATACCGATTGAACAGAATGCGAAGTTGACGACATATGAGTATGATGAGAGCTTGTCTTCACCACAGGATGTATTACTCCAAGATCCATCAAGATATCAACGGCTTGTTGGGAAATTGATTTATCTCACAATGACAAGACCGGATATATGCTATGCAGTGCAAATACTCAGCCAATTCATGCACAAGCCAAAGCAGTCACATATGGATGCAGCACTAAAAGTCGTGAAATACTTGAAGGGATGCCCAGGACTCGGCATTTTTCTGTCTCGAGATTGTGACATGAAAATGACAGCATATTATGACACAGATTATGCTACTTGTCCGATGACAAGAAGGTCCATTACTGGTTTTTGTATCAAATTGGGAAAATCACTCATTTCATGGAAAACAAAGAAGCAATCAACCGTGTCTTTGTCATCAGCAGAATCAGAGTATGCGAAAACTGTTTGCAAAATAATCTGGATTCGAGGATTACTTTCAGATCTCGAGTACAAGTCGATGGATCCAGCGAATTATTCTGTGATAATGATGCTGCACTCAAATTGGCAGCTAATCCCGTTTTCATGAAAGGACTAAACATATAGAAGTCGACTTGTCATTTCACTCAGACAAGATTCGGGAAGGAATAATAACAACGAGAGGAATTGAACCGTTGAGCAACCCGCAGACATTTTTACCAAGCCACTATGCCAAAGACAACATGCATACCTATTAAGCAAGCTAAGTGTCCTTGACATATACCGGCCACCAGCTTGAGGGAGAGTGTTGGAAATATGAAGATACTGATTCTGAGTATCAATTCATGTATCAGTGATTGAATCACTGCATAGTGATTAGCTTGATAAAATAGGAAAATGTAATCGGTGTATTTTTATTTCCCATATTATTTCCTCTCACTAATATTATAAGTGGAGGATCATACTTGTACATTTGATATACAAGAAATACACAGAAATCACCTTTCCTCTCCATTTCTGTCATGGGTAGTTACCAAATGTATTCTTTCGTTCAAAATTATTACCAATAACAAAAATGAAAAAAATCATTTCTCATAAAAAAATTATTCCAACTTAGCGGATCGTGTACCTAGCTTTGGAAATCCCGTCGCCGATGGAACTCAAGGAAGAGATGGAGGAATCCGGCGTCCACCTTGATTGTCCCCTCGCCGTCGCCATCGCACCTCAACGGCGAGAACAGATGCTCGCATCCACACTCGCCCAGCGCCATCAGGGTCCCGCAGCTCGGCTCGCACCCGTCGATCACCTGGACGCCCGAGAATGCCAGGTACCCGACCTCACCGCGTTGCTCCGCCCTAAGCTCCTTGGGGCGAAGAAGTTTGCGTCCCCGCACAAAAATTCCACGACTCCTCCAAGAAGGGCGTCGACGCTAGGAAACTCGCTAGCATCTC